>BPLQ01012625.1:0-150511 GCA_021605075.1 Caerostris darwini | reverse complement strand
TATTACTCATCATGGCTTTTCGACAATATATTTAGATTTTCCAAATTATGTACAGTTTCGAAATTATTAACATTTCAAACTTGACATGAAAACAAACTCTCCAATTCTGAATCGGCAACCCATACGAACCGATTTCCTTATTTCCTTGGCTCACAGTGATTAGAGAAGATTTTTCTCACAGAGATATAACCTACGCGAGTCCAGTCTGGGGATCAGCCGCCAAATCTAACATCGCCATCCTTAGCCGCCTGCAAAATAAAACACTCCGTATGCTTATAAACGCACGCTGGTTCTTCCGCAACACCGATATTCATCGCTCTTTAAATTTGCAGACTCTCCCTCAATTCATCTCTAAACTTGCGCATAACTTTTACACTAACATCCCAAACATCGATAACGAGCTGCTTAAACGACTCCCAGAATATGATATAAACAATCCGAAGAACTCCAAACGCCCGCGAACTTCACTGCTAATTAGATGACATGTTTTTTATCCCCGCGCTCAAGTTTTCGAGTTTTTTCATCCACAGATGGTTTTCTCCCAACAACGCTGACCTGGATTCATATGTTGACTATTTTCCCAGTTTCGCTCTCCGTTCGCTTAGTTTATTCTTTTTTTATCAGTTTCCCTTTTTACTTTTCGTTTTTATTTGTTATTTCTCTTTTATAATTTTAATGACTATAAATAATACTAATTAAAAAAAAATTAAATAATAAACAGTAATAAATAAAATAATCTAATAATTATAATAATAATAAAGACCTCTCTTTAATTTTTTTTTTTGGGGGCAAGCTCTCCATTTAGTCTTACCATTTTCTACTCAGCAATGTGTTCTTCATTTTTCAAAGGACTATTACCAGACAGGAGCTAACGGCTGCCTCGCAGCCAAGGAGCTCCACGAAATACAAATCGATCGATCGATCACAGAGATAATTTTGACCAACTTTTCTCCTGAACTAATTGATTATCGCCAAAAGAATTTGGCTCAGTTTTAACCAATGATGTTCTTTAGTTGAAGTTGGTAGTTGAAGCAGCGTTTTGATTGGAGGTTTCTCTACAGGCATTTCGTGTCGAGTTGGATAATCTTAAACATTAAGTTTGTTTTGTTTACTTTAACAATGTGTCGGTGTAGCAGAAATGCTTTACTAATTTTTTAGCTGTGATAAATTTTATTTCTATACAAATATTAGAGAATTATTAAATCAAAATTAATGTATTATTTATGATTAAATAATTCTAAAAAAATAATAAAATAAAAATGCAATGCTATTCTTGTATAAAAATATTTGAATGTAAACTAACATTGTAGTTCAGAAAAAAGAACGAAGATATTTGAGTTTCACAAAAATATATTTTGTGATACATTAAATATGAATTGTACTGAACAAAAGGAACCCATACAAGCATGTAAGAGGACTGAATATGAGAGAAAATTCAAAAGTAAATTTAACCATACTAAACAAGTTAATTTTAATAATATCAAATTATTAAATTGCAATTTTTGTAATAAAAATTTCACAACTAGATCTCATTTAAAACAACATTTCATGCTCCACACTGGTGAAAAACCATTTGAATGTGAAATATGTGGAAGAAAGTTTACTCAAAGAATTACACTTGTGAAACATGGAAAAATTCATAATTTACAGAACACTATATCTTTATGGAAGTGTACTGAATGTGGAAAAGAATTTCAAAGTGAATCTGGCCATTTTAAGCATTTCAAAGCTCATTTTCAGGATACAAAAGTCCATGAATGTGATATTTGTGGTAAAAAATTTTCTGAGAGTTGTACTTTAAAGCAACACCTTATGATTCATACTGGTGAAAAGCCATTTCAATGTGAAATATGTTCAAAGGAATTTAAGCACAAAAAAAGTCTTATTCAACACACTGAAATACACCTTATAGCTAAGCCAGAACATTTCAAAACATGGAAGTGTGCTGAGTGTAATAAAGAATTCAAAAGTAAATCTGGTCACTATAAACATTACAAATCTCATTTTGTAGATACAAAAGTATATGAGTGTGAGGTGTGTAATAAAAAGTTTTCAGAAAGTTGTACTTTAAAATCACATGTTATGATTCACACAGGTGAAAAACCATTTGAATGTGAGATTTGTGGGAAACAATTCAGTGCTAAAAATACACTTGTAAGACACACTGAGATTCATATTACAGAAATGACTAAGAACAAGAGAATAAAATAAAAAGGGTTTGATCTGACTACTCTTTAAAGAATGTCATTTTAACGATTATAAAATATATTTTGTAAATAACAAATTACATAATTGCAATATATATGCTCATGTTTTCAAAGAGCTCTTTCAATGTGTAGATTATAAATTGCAAGTTGAAATATCCTATGATTGCAAGATCTGTAAAAAAGGTTTAAAAGTTAACTATAAATTTGTGATGCATGCCAAAATTCATAATGCAAAAAATGTAAGCTTAAAATATAAAGGGATATCGTGAATGTAGAGAAGTAAGGAATGGCATTAAATTAATTTATGCTAAATATAAACACTGACTCAAGGCATGTCAACAATCATTTTTAAGCAAATCCATATGAATCACTTTTCAAAATTAAAATTTATAGGTATTTGTAGTCCATTTTACCACATCAGAATTCTATAATTTGTTGTATAGTAATTCTATAATAATGTTGCTCCATGCATATTGTTGTGTCACATAAAAATGTGATATTCTATGAGTAATATTTTTATACATTATTTTATGAATACCATGTTATGTATTATTATATAAAATTATTTATATAATGTATATTATAAAATTTAGTTTGTTATTTATATAATCTGCATTAAAAAAATTATGTTGGGGTACTTACCTTATAAATGCAGTATTTGGGATAAAATTTTAGAGAAATTGTAAATTCTTGCAATCTTATTCACTCCCATATAAATACAATTTTTGTCGAAAAGGGCTGAGTACAAACCATAAATTTGTTAATGCATTCTAAATGCAAGAAGTGAAAATTTTAAAATGTATAAATGCTCTGAATGTAGGAAAGATTAAATTTGGTTACTTTAAGCATTATAACTTTTTTTTTTTTAAAGGAATAAAAGTATTTGAGTGGAATTTTTGTATTAAAAGAATTTCAAAAATTGTGTCCTTAAAGCAGCATATTGTGAATCATTCTAATAAATTTCAAAATTATGTGTTAAAAAAGTAATTTTTAAAAAGTACTCTTAAGGCCTTATCAGATGGGTTTGTTTCATTACTTTCAACACAAAGCAAACCAATATTGCACCTCAATTAATAAACTTATCACTGTTCCCTACCAACATTTATTCTCTATAATGCATTTTATTGCTTATTTCACAACAACCAATGAAAACAGTGTGGTTTATGGTACATGACTTTTCTCCCACATGAAAAAATTCACCAAAAGTTATGCACATCATACCCTTATTGTATAAATGGAAAGCAAGACCAATTTGCTTCACATTGAATGAAACAAACTAAATGTGAATCTTTATGAAACCTTTTTTTTCTTAATGATTCATATAGTTATAAAGACAGAGACTTAAAGATTGCCAGAAAACATTATGCATGAAAAAATTTTCATATGCTTAATAATATTTTATTGTGTCAATTAATTTTAAATTTTAGACTTCTTTATTTAATTACTCGATATTCCTTTTTTAAAATGGTGAAGGACTGGTTCCCGAATGAGCTTTTGTATTTGATAATTAGAAGAAAAAATTTCTTGTCTTTTGAGCTTTGCATAGTTAATATAATTTCATTTTTTTTTTTTTAATTTTCCAATATATAAATGCCCTTTATTCTTTATTTGTTAATAATTATATATAGTCTGTTTTAAAAAATTTATATCTATCGTATTAAAATTTTCTGCGTCATGATCTGTAATCCAAGCATGGATTTAATTAATCTTACAAATTGTCTTGATATTATGGAGATCATAAAAAGTGCCTAAATATTTTAACAAGTGTATATCTCATTGTATTAGAAAAGTGTTAAGAAGAAATCATGATAAATATTTTTTTAGATACTACATTTTTACATTCTTTTCTTCAAATTTTGCTGCTATACTGCATTACTCTTTTGAAGTTTTCTACTTTTTTCTTTTCTATTTATTTCTTTAAACTTGCATTGCATAAGTGTGAGAGATGATCAATGACTATTATCAATAATCTTCTAATTTAGTTATATGGTATTTGATTATTATTTTTTGAAGATAGTATATATTTTGAGGATACCAATCATGTATGATGTTATAGTTGTGGTAAAATGTTTTCAGAGAGTTTACTTTAAATCAACCTGTTATTATTTATACAAATGGAAATTATTTCAATGATAAATATTTTCAAAGTTTAGAAGAGCAATCACATAACTTACTGAGATTTATCATACAGAATAGATAAAACAATTTCAAACTTGGAAGTGTACTGAATATTCAAATATGTATTATCTTCAAATGTAATAATAAATAGATAATAGAATCATTGATCACCTTCTCATTTATGTAATACAATGTGAGGTTAAAAAAAAAAAAAAAAACTGAATAAAAAATGAAAACTTCAAAACAATTTAATATTACAAGCAAAATTTGAAGAATAGCATACATTATGTAACAGGTAATAAAGTATTTATTATTAAGTCAGAAAATAAATACGATCATTTTAAACATTACAAAATTCATTTTGTCATATATAAATGTGATATTTTCAATAAATTTTTTTCAGCAAGTTGCCTTTATAATTTGCACAGTAAAATACACATAGATAAAAACAATTGAATGCCAAAAATATATTTAAAAGCCACACATGATACATTAAATAAATGATTAAATCTTCAAGGATAATTAAAATAAATTGAATGAGAAAACAAATTCAAAAGTGAATTTGCCTATTCAAATATTACAGATTACATAAATGTATTATGTATGATGAAAGTTTATGAAGAAAGGTATTTTAAATGTATACATTGTGATTCATAAAGTTAAAAATTCTGTGAATTTGGTTTAAATGCTATAATTCATGTTAAAAAGGATATAGCTTTAAAAGTAAATTTATATTCTGAATGTAGGAAAGACTTCCATTCCATTTAAACCCTATCTAGACTCTTTAAGCATCATGAAGTTTACTATGCAGATACTGAAATACACAAAGCAATTTTTGTCGGCTAATGTTTCTTAAAAAGAAAATATTACTTTATTTTTAAAGTTGTAATAAAAAAAATCTTATTACTCAGTAAGAGTCAAAGTTAAAATAACAAATAATTAAAACTAACAATTTTAATTTATTACTTGTATGATAAAAGAAATTATACATAAGTATGTTAAAAAAGTAGATTTTTCTCAGTAAGTCTGTTAATAAGCATAAATTATAGTAAAAAACTGAAGAAACTCAATAGAGTAAAAAAAATAATCTATAATAAAGTTTGCATTTGAAAATATTTTTATAGCATTATTTTTACTTATGTGATTCACATTAACAGCTTTCATCTGTCAAACCATAAAAATTGGATTTTATCCATATGAAGCAATAAAGAATTTTGTTTTTCTTGGTATTTATCAATACTAGAAAATTTTAAAATTTTGTTTTATTTCTTGTTCATTAATTGTAATGAATTCATCATTAATAATTTATTTATTTGTATATTTTAATAAATATTTTTTTCTGCTAATGATGAAGTTGTTTTCTAAATTATTTTATTTAGTGACTATAGTAAGTTGCATTGATGACAGATTTATTGGATTATTTTTACCACTTAAATTGTCTTAATTCATATGGTGTACTAAAACATTTATGGAACTAAACAAAATAATGTATCAATTTGTTCCATTTACTTAGTAGGTTGTTTGAAATTGCACGCCAATCTAAATTTTAATACTAAATGATAATGAAAATTAATATAAATCATAGTGATAATCATTAATCTCGTACTATAACAAAAAAAGAAATTAAAACTAATATAAGAAGAAAGCTTGGCATAATTATAATATGTTTCAACATAGTTTTGGCTTCCAAACCTAAGATTTAATAATGTGGTTTTGATTCTCCATTTCATTTCATGTGCTGACAAGCAGCTATTCAATTAAAAATATTTTTTTTGTAAGCTTTGTAGCATTTCCAACATGGAAAGAGTTGTAGCATTTCATTCACAGGAGAGAGGCATGCATAGCGAATACATAATAACAACCTATCACCGAAATTTGACAACAGATAAGCAGTGGTGCTGATACTTATATTACATGAAATTAGTGTTTTGTACTAATGAGGACAACCTGTCAATCAAGTCTGATAGTAGATACTCCGTGTCATAGATAATGAAACCTCACAAAATTAGCGAATTGTTCGACTTCCACAGGTCGAAATTCGGATCGAACAGGTCGGATTGGGGAAAAACCATGGGCTGAAGAAGTGTCGATTGCAAAGAGAAATGTGGGAACCTGACCCACTTCCTCTTGACAGATTTACTTAAAGAGAAGTTTTTGGAGGAGGAGCGTTTTGCGACGAACTGTTTTTTTCTCTGAAGTAACTATGCAGGCCGGAGTTTCCGCCTATTTTCAAAGTCGGCCGTTTGTGATTTCGTGTATCACGCCGTGTAATAATTAAGATCTACTGCAGACCAGGCAATTACATTCGTCGTACACTCGAGAACTCCTGAGAATCTCCTGAATTGCACTTGTGAATAAAATTATTTTTAATTTTCATTTTTTTGTAAATAGAGCTCTGTATGTATATATATATATATATGATTTTTGTAAACAATTAAAGTGTTTCCATGACCCTGAAAGTGTCTTCCTTCTTGAGGCAGTTATAGATCTAGTATAGGCCGAGATGTTACAGCATTATATATATTATTTGGTGGCATTTGTTGGATTACCCGTGCCTAGAACTTTCCTCAAAAAATTTTCTGCCCCTCAGTCTTGATTAATATTTTGTCAACAAATTGGAAAAGTGGAAACTGAAGTATTCGTCAGCAGAAGAGCTATAGAAGCCCGTCGAAGGAGCAGTTATGAGTTGGATTCAACTAAAAGATCTTTCTAGAGCCTTTTTTTGGTCACCGAGTGGAAACTTTTTGAAGACTGAGAGTGAAGCCAACTGAGAGTCGTCGAGTGGACAGATCTAGCTCTACAAGAGAAATTCTACAAGTTCTCTTAAACAATTGAACCGATGGGAGTGCTCTGCATGGAAAAGCGCTCTCCTCTCAGTAGAAATAATTCCTGATCCCAGGTGTTGTGAAGTAGGCTTGTTTCATTTTTTACTTCAGAGGCAATGACCGTTTTTTTATTTTAAAGTTTTGATTTTCAAGTTTTAAAATAAAATTATTAGGAAATCTTAGCAACTAGAATTTAAAATTAATATTTAGTGCATGATTAAGTTCTTATTTATTGTATGTTTTGTGTAAGATTGATTTATGTGAATATTTTTTTTTCTCTGGAAAAATAGTAATTGTTATTTATTCTCTTATTGTAGATTATTACGGAGATCCTTGGCCGCGTAGCGGCTACTAGCTCCTTCATTGTAAAATGTTGAAACATAGCGGTGGTCTCATGCCCTTTGAGTTAATAAGCAAAATATATAAATTGTTATTTATTGAGATAAATTTAGGCATGTGTTTAAGAAAGTAGATTTGACTACTCGCTCTGAGGATTTAGGACTCGAGATTCTCCCTACAGATAGTGATTGATATTTTTAAAAAAATTAAAAATTTCCCAAATTTAGATGGGGAATTTCCTAAATGTCGTTTAGATGTGATCTTAGAATTTGCGATCTGGTGTAGTTAGGGAAAAGGAAAGGAAATTGCTAGAGAAGAGAAGGAAAGCGAACCAGCATTTGAGTTAGAGGATTTGAGGATAACAAATGCAGCAGAAACGTCCAGTGTAGGTTCAATGCCTAGCGAAAATTTTAGAAACCGATGCGAAATTAAGCACTTAATGCAAAAATATGACGAGCAAACTGTAGCTATTTTCTTCAACTTAACTTTATTCGAACGGCAAGAAAGTTATGCACAGATTGATGAAAATGATAGGGTGCCACAATTAATTTCTCCTTTGCCGTTAGATTTAGCCCAAATTTTAATCAAAGGACCAGGAGAAAGAATGCAGGAGTACCAAAATGTAAAAAACGTGCCATTAGAACGATTTAAAAGGAAACCCGAAACTTTTAGAATAAAATTTACTCATCATAAAAAAGGGAACTTATTACTTCCAATTGGTTATTTTTAATTAAGAAACAATCTTAAAGGATGGCTAGATGGCTTAGAGATTAATGATTTTGAAAGTCAAAAGAATTTAATGATCGTTGATTAAATAAAACGTCGTGTGACGTAAAAAATCATTTTTTGGATGAGCGGGGAACTGTAGATGATCCAATAGAATTACGGAAAAAAAAAATAAGCGTTATGAATTAGTTAGGAGTAATCGAAAGACAATCAACGTTAAGATACCAGAGAGAAAAACCATTAGACAAGATTAAGGTAGTTTCGCTAAGAAAAGAGTTTAGTGATCAACCCAAAAAAAGAACAAAATCGAAATTCTAGAAAAATTCCTCGCGCCAAGGAAATTGTCGTAGGAAATTTTTTGAACGGAGGACCTTTCGGCTCACTGTACATTTACGATTCTACTCAACACTTAAGGCCAAATTACCCACAATTTAAAAGAAAGGAAAACCGACGGAGGTTATAAATCTGGTTGGGAACGCAGAAACAGCAGAGAATGTATTTGAACCATATATGAACAAAGGATTCATAAATAATGAAGAAATAAGTATACTTCGCGACTCGGGAACTTCTGTAGAAACGGTCTGGGTTAAACAACCTATATATTTAGAATTCAAATGTCTATCGCTCGCGAAGGTTGAACTTCAAAAGCCAGATTTTGTACACATTATTAGAATAGTCGTCTGGTGTATATATGGTGTTGCGACTTGGATAATCCTCTTTTATAGTAAAATTATTCTCAATTTTTACTTATTAAATTCACCATCATTGCCTCTCTCGCCAGGCTTTCTTTAATGGAATGCCCTAATCCTTCATCTTGTGACCAAAACAACTTTAAAAATGAAACAAAATCTGCTTAATGTTTAAAAAAAGAAACATATCTGTAATTCGACTAATGATCTTTAAAAGACACAAAATACTTAAAGTTACGATATGTCTCGTCAAAAGGAGCACATATATCAGTTGATACAAGCTCACCAACTTTTGCAGCTTTTAGATTTATCCCAAACTTTAATCTATGAACTTTTCCATCTTCTCAAAGTCCTCTAACTTCATTTTTATGTAAAGTTCTTCTTGAGAATATTACGAATAGGATTTTGTCTTAATGCCACTGTCTACAGTGCTATAGCTACAGCAAGAAACTACTGTCTACTGCATCATCAACTTTGTTAGGAATTATTGGTCCTAAAGCTTCACTACCCAAGAGAACATAAAGCTTGATTTCATTTGCTTTTTACCAGCATTCTGTAGGACTTGAAGAAAATCCACTATTTGGATTTCTATCCCGAGCAAACAGCACTTAAAATTAATTTCCGCTGATATCCGGAACATATGACTTTTCGTTCATTTTTTCCTCCTAGTAAAGTTGGGACTGCAATCTCCTTTTCCTAAGACTATCAACATTTCTTTACTTGCTGCTTTAGTGGTGTAACTTGAATTAGAAACTTCCCAAATGAATAGAAATTATGATTATACAGTAAATAGGAATTACAAATTAAAACGCATAATTATTTTTTTTTAAATCAGTTTTTATACGTGATAGGAAGGAAGGCAAAAATAAATAAATAAATCAATAAAAAATTAGCAGTTTTAATGCAATTTTTAAATAAATGAGTCCTTTGTATGGGCAAATAAAAATTTTTTTAGTTTAATTACTGAAAAATGTATAATAAAAATGTATGCATTATATAAATAAATATGCCTTTTTCCCCACCTTAATCGTGATATTTCAGGGAAAATAATTAATATAATATAAGGGAAACGTCTTTATTTCATTTTAAAAGGATTTTTTTCTGTACATATTGTAGTCTTCTTATTTAATTTCGTACATAGTTTTATTTTTTCTGTTATTTACGAACTTCTTAGACGCATTGGGGCACAGCAAAATATATTCATATTTTTAGTTTGCTATAGTTTGATAGTTAAACATATTTTCATTTTAAATTAAAAAAATTTTTTTGGATCTTTATTACTTTTTTCAATTCCTTCTATTAGCTCTCACTCTCCCTATATATATCTTGCTCAAATTTTTTTTTTTTAACTTGTAGTGGATGACACTTGATATTAATAAAGTTTTTTCAAATATTAATTCAGTAATTAAATTTAATTAATTAATTTTAGTTTTTTTTAGATTTAAATTGCATTTATCTAACAATAGATAGCGCCAGATAAACTTAAAAAAATGAATGAAAATTATTTATAAAAGATGGATTTTCTGCAATAAAGTAAAAAAAAGTTTTAAGTTTTTTTTTTTTTTTTTTATATTAATTGTTTCGGTTAGTATCTCAAAACTTCGGCAGCATATGGTTTTTTTTTTTATCAGTGATCATATTTATTTCAAAAAGTAATTCTCGCCAAATGTTTATCCCGCAGTTTAATTCCGAAGTAGTCTCTATTATACAGCAATTTGATTGGAGGCTCCCCGGGGAGTATTTTTAATTGCTAAGGTCTAAATCTGTAACCGTAATGCTACTTTGTTTGTTTACTTTAGCAATTCTGACTGGTGATTTTCGGTGTAGGAATTATTTTTAATTACTATTTAAAAAATCTGTAATAAAGTGGGGGAATACGATAATAGGAATAAGATATTTATGACGAAATATTTGTGAAATGTTATTAAACAGTCTAAATTCCTAAAATTATTCTAATATAAATATGTTATGTGTAAAATAAAAAGATTTAAATGTAACTCACAGAAGAAAAAAAATGTATTTAAGTTAATTGTGAAATAGATTTCGGGAAAATATAATTATTATAAAATATTAAAGATGGAGTATGATGAAAAAAAAGAAACATTGAAGTGCTCTGAAAATGAAAAAGAATTCAAAAGTAAATCTCCTCGTACTAAGTATAAAAAAACTTATTTAAATGGCATAAAACTGTTTAATTGTGATTTCTGTAACAAAAGTTTCTCAGAAAGTTATCTTTTAAAACGACATTTTAGGAGTCATACAGGTGAAAGACCATTTCAATGTGAAATATGTAGGAAAAGATTTAATAGTAAAAGCAACCTAGCAAAACATGAAACTATTCATATTTCACATAAAACTGAATCTTTAAGAATATGGAAATGTTCTGAATGTGTTAAAGAATTTAAAAGTGAATCTGGCTATTTTAAGCATTACAAGACACATTTTCAGGATACAAAAGTTCATGAGTGTGGTATTTGTGGTAAAAAGTTTAATGAAAGTTCCAGCTTGAATCGACACAGTATGATTCATACTGGGGAAAAACCATTTCAATGTGAACTATGTTTAAAGAAATTTAATCTCAGAAGTAGTCTTGTTAAACATACTATGATTCATTTAAAAATCTGGAAGTGTACTGAGTGTAATGAGGAATTCAAAAGTAAATCTAGTTACCATAAACATTATAAATCTCATTTTCAAGATGCAAGAATGTACAAATGCAATATTTGTGATAAAAAGTTTTCAAAAATTTTTTCTTTAAAATCGCATATTACAACAATGCACTCAGAGGAAAAGCAATTTAAATGTGAGGTATGTTCAAAGCACTTTAGAATACAGAGTACCCTTGTAACTCACTCCAAGATTCATACCACAGAGAAATCTTTTAGAACATGGAAATGTTCTGAATGTGAAAAAGAATTCAAAAGTCATTCTGGACACTTCAAGCATTATAGGGCCCATTTTACGGATTTAAAAATATATCAATGTGATTTTTGCAGTAAAAGATTTTCAGAAAGAAATCACTTAAAGCAGCATATTATGATCCATACAGGGGAAAAACCATTTGAATGTGAGATATGTGGAAAAAAGTTTAATGCTAAAAGTGCTCTTGTAAAACATGGAAAAGTTCATGTAGCACAAAAGAGTGAAACATTAAAAATATGGAAATGTGCTGAATGTGAAAAAGAATTTAAAAGTCACTCAGGTCATTTTAAGCATTACAAGACACATTTTAAAGAAACGAAAATTCATGAATGTGGTATTTGTAGTAAAAGGTTTTCAGAAAGTACTCATTTAAAGCAGCATATTATGATTCACACTGGTGAAAAGCCATTTCAATGTGAAATATGTTCAAAGCAATTTAATCGAAAGAGTAGCCTTATTAAACATACTGATATTCATCATATAAAAAAGCCCTTAGATGTAAGAACTTGAAAATGTATTGAGTATAGAGTCATAGAAATGTAAATCTGAAAAGCGATAAAAAAAAGTTCTTTTAAGCTATAATTGCAACCTGTTTTTCAATTGTAGATGTATTTTATAATAAAAAAATAGCAACTATTTTGATATCTTTTGAATTTAACAGCAACCCTATTGTCAAATGCATATGAATGTTTTATCTTGCAAGTTTTAGATAGAATATGATCAATGAGATTTTGCTATTGAAATGTATGCATATATTTTTCATTTTAAGTTTGGATTTTTTAATAGCCCAAACTTCTAGTTATTTGAAAAACTCACAACCTTTTGGAAAAATACTGAATATATATGTACTAATTAATATCTGTTTTAAACATTTTTTAAGTTATGTTGTTCACAACAATTTAGTTTTTTCTTTATTAAAATCAAATGTTGTGATTTAAGTTATGACTACAGCATTTATTTTTTTAGCTTGTATGCTACTTATAATATTTTATAATTTTATCAGTATTGATTTAATATACATACTTGTAACTAAATGAAATACTACATCAATCTGATCTTTTATTCTCTTCTAAAGTAATAGCATTGCTTAATGAATTTTAAAAGTACCAAAATTTGAAAACAACATTACATGTTAAGCAAAAGAATTAAAAAATCAAAAAGATAAACCTACAACCAAATGAAATATTGCTTAAAATGATCAAATTCAGCATCAAAAGAAATCATGGCAGCTCATCGACAAATCTAATCAAGACTTAATTGTCACATTTTATACAAGTTTTTTTATTACAGAAGAAAAGAAAATGATGTTTCAATAAAGATAATGCCAAGTACTTTTAGCCTCTGCAATAAAACTTTATTTTAATATCGTAATAATTAATTTAATATTGTAATAATAATTTTAATAATTTAATATTGTAATTAATAATTAATTTAATATTGTAAGCTTATTATAGAATTGGTGAATATAGAGACTATTGTAGGAAATATTATATAACTTGCCTTCATATAGCTATTTATTAATATCTTCAATTTAAAGAATTATTTTGTTCATAGAAGTATTGCTGCTTTAAATTTTAGCTTTTTTAATTCTATTTTTCAATTCTTAATTACAAATTTCTAAAATGCATTACATGAATGCAAAAAATTCATTGATTATAAAATAGAATGCAAGTTATTTTATATTTATTAATGTATTGTTCTGTGTGTGGTTTTTCATTGTTTGTATCACCATATTGTTTGGAATTATGATTGTAGCATTTTTATTAATGAAAATTTTTTATACATTTATTCACATTTGACATATTGAATTTGCAAAGCTTATTGATCATTTTATAATAAAAACATCATTTTAGCATATCCAACTTTTATTACTTGTTGTCATTGCAATTTTGAATGTGCATCTGAGGGTTTAATGCAATATTTAGACCTACTATTCATAACTTCGCATCCTTTGGAGGAATATTTTGAAATAGTATACAGATTTTAAGAAGTAATAATCAGAAATAAACTTTCTGTAAATTTTTTGATAGAATTTGTTCCTCTGATTATCAGATAGAACCTGAGCAATAACAAAGAGTATTTGTTTTGTGCTTAACTTCCATGGACCAACAAATGGAGCTATTATAGATATATCCGGTTTATTCTAATTACATTTATGTATAAAGGGTGTTGCTTCAGTTTTTTCGACATTGAACTTGAATTTCCATCTGATTTCCAGTCCTCTAATTGAGGAATGTAGGTTTGAAGATACTTTACGAGAATATGAGTAATTCTACCCTGAGTCAGAAATGCAATGTCATCTGCATATAAGCTCAGTTTTGTTTTATGATTCATAGGGATATCATAGATATAGATGCTGTAGAGAAATGGATCCCGTAGGAACTACAACTCTAATTTCGCGAGATGCAAAGTCTGTTTTTCTAACCGCAACTACGAAGTTTCTATTTATAAGATAGTCACTGGCGATTTTAATGATACAAGACTGAAAGGCATCTATAGAGTTTTTGAGAAGGGAAACTGTATTTTATCCAAAAGTGGGCGTATTCTTTCCTGTAATGTGGGTGTCCAACGACAATAGTGGACAAATATTCCCAGACCCCGCTTCAAAGATACTATGGTTTGTAGAATAGGTAAATTCATTAAGGATGTAGTATTCCAGTACCAGGTTAGATCGTCTTATTTTCGATAATGTACCCTAAAAGAAGAACAAATTTTGATGAAAATACGCACTTACCAACTTAAATTATATATATATTGCAGCATTTAAGAAATTATTTAAATGTTGATCGTGTTCATTTTGGTTTCTTCCTCAAATAGTGGCAAAATCTAGGTATGGAAACATATCCTTTGACTTGTATAATGTAATCTATTGTCCTTTGGAAACTAGCAACTCCCTTTGATACTCCATAAAGTACTCTTAAAAATTGAAAGAGTTTCACATCAGCTTCAAATGCAGTGAAAGGTCTTTCCGAGTTTTGATGGGAATCTGATGATCAAACCTATAGCGGTGAAAACATTAAATTGTGATATTTTGAATTATTATATATGAATTCAATTTTAGGAAGTGGATAAGTATATAGCATTGTAAATGTATTAACCGTTTGTGAGTAGCCCATTACCACCCGAGGTTTATGGGTTTCGTTACTTACCACAAAAGCTTGAGCGCACCATGGTGAATTAGATGGCTCAATTTTCTCTTCATTAATAAGTTATCGAACTTCTTCAGCCATAAAATGGCGATCCTCTCCTGAATGATATCTAGATTTTGTGTCTATGGGTTTGCCATCTGTAGTTAGATTTTTAAAAAGCAATATTGGAAGTATTTGGGCAGGTGCTAAAGCATTGATCTTAAGTGGCGACCGATTACCCTTAAATTTTATTTTCAGTGTTGAATGATCTTTTAAAATATCATGACCTACTAAAATGTCCGATCAATCGTTTTCCATAATCAGAGCATCCTTATTCGGGTGGTGGTGTGTTAGCAATTTTAAAGATAAGATGCAATAACCACTGATATCTGTACTCAACATTGAGTTGACCATGCTTATACGTCCGAAGTAAGGCTTAACTGTTACATTGCATCTTTTAATGAGGCACTTATTCAAGAAACTTAGCGAGCTGCTAGTGTCTACCAATGCATTCAATTCAACCCCATTGACATTGGTTTTTATTACAGAACTTCTGGGGATATGACAGCGTAGCCAATATAAGCGTGATGGTCATTGCATTGGAATTTACTGGTTCTAAGAAGTAGACTTTTTTTGTAGTGGCCTTTTTACCACATTGATGGTAAATCACAGCCTTGGCAGGACACCGAGTTCTTGGGTGTTTTATCTTTGTGACAAAAAAACAAACAAAAAAACAAGCAACTTGGGACTGATAAGTCACATTAGCTGAATGGCTTGTGGGTGCATCAGGAGCTTTCTTCACTGCAGTTAGGATTAGATGTTGATGGGAATGAATCAGAATTCATTTCAGCTAGTTCCAACGTCCTTGTCTGATCCACGGCGTTTTTCCAAAGTGATGTTGTTTTCTAGAAGTCTTCCTTTAATAGGGGAATTTCTTAGGCCTCTTATAAAAGAATCACGGATGTATTTATTTCGATAAAGTTTTGCACTAATGGGTCTGAATTGGCAGTCCTTGCACAACTGCTTCAAAGCCTGTACGAATTCTGAGATGGATTTCCCACTTGTTGAGTTCTTGAGGCCAAAAGAGGTCTGGCGAACATTTCGCGCCGTTGCGTGATGAAAACGGCATCCAGCACTGAGTATGCGTATGAGTGTAGTCGGTGGAGTCATTGACATACATGCATACTCTGGGAGATAGTGGGAACTTATTCTCCAGCGTGAGATCATTTAATCGAGGCAGAAAATTTGAATAAGTCCGTTTCTAGTGAAGCCATTTTACTTCAGACCAAAGACTTGCAGGTTCAGAATAAAAAATTTTTAGATTTAAATAGTTGATCCCGTTCTACGGCAGAAATTCTAAAGTATGTAAACTATTAATTAACCTAGACGAGGAAGAAACGGTAATTCCTGTTCAGACGGATAGTCTCTACGAGTACCCCACATTTTGCACCAATGAGAATGATTGTGTAATAATGAGAGATAATTCTTTCTCTAATATATACTTAACGCCACCAATGATTGACGCACTTCTTAAATCCATTAAAAAATTATTTTCTTTTGAATAAATTGAAATGCATTATGAAGAGGGTCTCTTTAGAAGGCTTTATTCAATGAGAAATGTGCATTACTGTTAATAGAATACTATATAAAATAAACTTTGATACCACAGATATAAAATTGAAATGGTGTTGCCACAAATGGTGACTGTAATTTTAACATTTAACTCTAGTAGCACAACAATTAAAATATATGACATAGGTAACAAATTATTTTCATCAGTTATTATTCAAAACTGAAAACAAGTATTATAAATTTTTTTTTTTTTAGTGTCCATGCCTTCTTTTCTTTCACTATATTGCAGGAAGTCTTTTGTAAATGATTTTCATTCATTTTTTTAAGTTTATCCGGCGTCATCTATTGGTAGATGTATGCAACTTAAGTCTAAAAAAAGAATTTCAACAGATTTTATAAAAAACTAGTGAAAGAATTAAAAAAAAAAAAAAAAAAAAAAATGACAAACCAATCAGAAACGTTGAAAGTGGTCACAGAAAGAAAACCTGATCAATAACGTGGAAAACTCTGCTTTCCAAAACAATGCCCATAATTTTACGGGTAATAAAATTCCAAGAAAATATTTATTTTATATGATTACAATCTATTATATCTTTAAGCGATTGCAGCAATTTCATTTGCAAAATATTCCCTCTAATGTGTATCTAAAATTCTGTAATATAACAGCAATTTAAAAATAAATAAAGTATAGAAGAAACCAAAACAATAATACTAGTAGCTATTAAACGATCGATATGCTACCTTTAATTAAGAGTTGAAAAATAATAAGTTTAATAAATTTAATTGGAGTTAGTGCATTACACTTACATCAGTTTTTTGCTTTACAAAGTGTTAAATTTAAATGGAGTTTAAAAAAAATTAACGCTAGTCCTTACGTCATCTAGTGCAGAACACCCGAGTACCATTGTTAAAACTAATGCCTAATTTCAATGTATTTCATGCTGTATCGTTAAATTTAAATACTAAAATTAAAATTTTTTCTATTCCATTTAACACCGAGATTTGGTACTGCGAATTTTGAAAATTAACCATTAATTCGTCATCTGGAAGTGATCGCTAATTCCAGTCAACATAGCGTACTTATTTGGAAGATGCTTCAGGTCATATGTAAAAATTAACCTTCAATGATAACTTATTTCATTTATAATTAAAATATTTGAAAGTTCTAAGATAAATGTTATAGATATTTATATCCTCAAATATACTTTTCAATATGAAGGGATGAGGAAAAAAAAGTTAGTTTTTAAATGTCATAATCAATGATATAACAGGTGGGCTGAAAAGTTCGCAGGCTGACACATAGATGGCGCTCCTAGTATTAAATCCATACGAATTTTAGTTAGCCCTAACCTTCAAAAGACACGTATAAATTTGACAGCTGTTGCACTATTAGTATTCGAGTTATAGCCTTTTTAGTGTTCATCACTTGCAGTCCACTCGGCTGACTGTCGATTGAACTCCGGTGTGAAATGATGGAGCCATGTTTCATCCATTGTGACATATCGACGCAAAAATTCGGATTTATTACGATTGAACAGCTCCAAATACTGCTTAGAATCATCAATTCGTTGTTGTTTTGGGTCGATTGTGAGCTCGCGCGGCACCCACTTTGAACAGAGCTTTCGCATATCCAAATATTCATTCATGGTATGTCCAACACGTTCCTTTGATATCTTTAAGGTCTCAGCTATCTCAATCACCTTCACTTTAGTTATCAAAAATTATTTTGTGGATTTTTTTGATGTTTTCATCGGTAACAGCCTCTTTGGGGCGTGCATCATCCTCGGTGCTCATTTCGCCTCGTTTACATTTAGCAAACCACTTCTCTACGGTTGATTTTCCTGGTGCAAAGTCCGAATAATGTTTATTAAGCCAAGCCTTGGCTTCAATAGTATTTTTTTTTCGTCAAAAAGCAATGCTTTATTAAGACACGAAATTTCTTTTTATCCATTTTTGTGGTTATTTATAAAGTTGCTTCACTAAAAATGCTATAACTCACATACTAATAGTGCAACAGCTATCAAATTTATACACGTGCCTTTTGAAGGTTAGGGCTAACTAAAAATCATATGGCTTTAATACTAGTAGCGCCATCTATGTGTCAGCCTACGAACCTTTCAGCCCACCTGTTAGATGTTAATAATGTGGTTATATTATAAGAATTTCGCCTCAAACCAGGATATAGGAGCAATAATAGCATTAATTTTATCAAACAATTTTTATTTATTTTCATAAAATTATTAACAGGTTTAGCTTCCACATCACAATTAGAAAAAGAATTACTAAAGTTATTAAGTTCTTAAAATGATAAAATGCTGTCACATAAAAGCAATTTCTCTTTGTAAAGTTTTTAGAAATAAAAAACATCTTCCACAGAAACACATTTAAAAATTATTAAAAAAATTAGGATACAAAGGCATAAATTACTTGATTTAAGATCTGTAAGCCTCCATTCAAAAATTACCAGAGTATTCAGATTTTGTTTATGTCAGCAAGTGTGCATTAAATAAGTTGGCTATAAAATGTCTCCAAAAGGCGTGGTTATGAATAGAAGAGATGCACACAGCAAATGTTCTCATTATAAAGTGCTCAACAAGTTTAGAAGATTAAATACATAGAGGTGAAATATGAAGCAGCATTTTTACTGAAAAAACTAATATCACAATTCCAAACAATTTCTTTATTGAATTAAAAATAATTTATTAATCATTTAATTTATTTTCCTTTTAACAATGCATTTTAGAAATTTGCAATTTTAAGGATAAAGTGTAAATTAAAAAAAAAAAAAGTTAAAATGTAAAGCAGCAATGCAAGACTACAAATAAAATACATTCATTAAATTGAAGTTGAATTAACAAATTGCCATATAGTGAAAATTAAATACATTTCATAATTCATCAGTATGCATTCAACAAATTTGAAGATTAATATTCAATGTGACATGTTATTAAATCAAAGACATTTTGTCAATACTAAATATATATATATATATATATATAGCATATTGAAATAAAGTTTTACAAATGTACCCCAGAAAATACTAAACATCCCTCCCCCTTCTTCAAAGAAAAGTCAGAATATCATCAAAATAAGCTAACAAATACATATTTTATAATTATTTATGGTGAATGATATATTAGAAAGAAGTTATGATGTTACATTAGAAAATCAATATTTTGAACTTTAATTTATTCATTTTCTTCTTCCTACGATTCTACATTTTAGAAAGTTAATTTTATTTCATGGTAGAATAGATCACTTTAATTTCAATTAGTCCTATCTCCATTTAAAAACCCATAAAAATAAAAGTTTAGTGAAAGAACACATTTTAATAAAAAGAACACAAAATAGTGGCAAATACTGAAAAAAAAAAAATTTTTTTTTTAAAATTTATCTGTTAAAATCAACATGAAAACAGAGAATTAATGTAATAAAATTTTAATAATAATAATTATAATATAATAAAATTATATAATAAATTTAATTATTAATGTAAATAAAATATTTACATTAATAAAACATTTCAAAATTTTACATTAAATAAAACACTTCAAATAGCCAATAAAGATGATATTCATGTTAGAATTGCTTAATCAAATTTTGAAAATTATATTTTTATAAATAAGTCATATACCATTGTAATTTACACAATACACATATTATAAAGGTTGTGTAATTTATACGAGTTTGCTATAGCTTAAAAATATTTATAAAAGTACAAGATAAAATGCTGAAGATTTGGAGATTTTCTTACTTGAGGTGCCAGTCATCAAGCAACGAAATTGGCGATCGCTACACAGTGATAAATAATTCAATATGATTTATTGGGCTTTTTCAGAGAGAGTTATTTTTATTTTATGGCAATCTATGGAAGTTTATCTAATGTAACAGACATTTTGGATTAGCTTATACAAATGATTTAAATTTTGGTAAAATTGACAAGGTGAAATGTCATCGATGCAATATCTTGTTATCGACAACTATTTGCTGAACAAAACAAGAAAAGCCAATGTTGTTAGATTACATCCTCACGAAAAAAAAAAAAAAAAAAAAAAAAAAAGCCAAATGCAACGTGCTTTCTTCATCAAGAACAAGACTTCTATAGTAAACTTTTTTTTTATCTTCATAAATGATTTATGAATAAAAATTGATATTCATTATTAATAGAAAAAAGTGTACACAATACAAAATAAATGTACAAAAACAAAATTACACAATAAACAAAAATGAAAAATTTTCTTGTTTTCTGTACTGTTTCACTGGCAACCGAAGTGCAGATTATGCTTCATTTATTTTACTCCAGGACTTTTCTCATCCCTCGTTTCAGCAAAAATCCTCTTCATTTCCTAACTTATGAGAATAAAGGAACCCCAATTCTCTTAGGCATAGTGAAGACTCCTTAAGAATTATGATTAACTGAAACAAAAATTTTTACACATAAGGAAATAATTTGTTAGTGTTACATTGATTACTATATACATTTTAATGTAAATAGAAATTTCAGAAAAAAAAAAAAAAAAAAAAAAAAACACAAATAAAATTATGACACCAAAAAATTATATACAAATATAAATATATTCTTTAGCTTAAATAAACATCATAATAGATTCTTTTTCATACTATATGTAGTTTCCTATATTTTTTAAACATGTTTACTAGCAGACTTACAATGAGAAATTTGGAATTGTTTTTACATTAATCACGCTTCTTATTACTACAGATATATATTAAATTAAAATTTCACATGATTTTTAAAACATTAAACTTATTTTCCTATAATTAAGATTGTTTAAAAATACTTATAATTTTAATTTCTATTCAACAGGAAAATTATTTGATCTTTAAGAAAGATAAGCTTATAAAAACTATTTCTTCTAATTTGTTTATGAAATAAAAATCATTTATAATCATATATATATATATAAATAATATTTGTAATATCTAGAAACCAAATTTACTTTTTGAATTCTTCATGACCTTTCTTTCATTGATTAAGCCTTTCTATAAGATGAGTTTTCATATGTTTTACAAGATTTTTCTTTTGACTAAACTGTTTTGAACATACTTCACAGTGAAATGGCTTTTCCCCTGTATGAATCATACTGTGCCGATTTAAGCTAGAACTTTCTTTAAAACATTTACCACAAATATCACATTCATAAACTTTGGTATCCCCAAAATGTTCCTTATAATGCTTAAAATGGCCAGATTGACTTTTAAATTCTTTTCCACATTCTGCACATTTCCATATTCTTACAATTTCAGTCTTTTGTTCACTATGTATTTTACTATGTTTTACAAGATAACTTCTAGTAATAAACTTTTTCCCACATATTTCACATTCGAATGGTTTCTCAAGTGTGTGAATCATAATATGCTGTTTTAAATGAGAACTTTCTGCAAATCTTTTATCACAAAAATTACACTTATATACTCTTCGATCCATGAAATGTGATTTATAATGTTTACGATGACCAGATTCACTTTTGAATTCTTTTTCACATTCATTACACTTCCATACTCTTGGAACCGTAAAATGAGACCGACAATGCCTCCGATAGCCAGATTCACTTTTGTATTCTTTTTCGCATTCGATGCACTTCCATATTTTTGTAGGTTCAATCTTTTGTGGATAATGAATTTTTCCATGTACTGCAAGTGTACCTCTATTAGTAAACCTCTTTTTACATACCTCACATTGAAATGGTCTTTCTCCCGTGTGGGTCCTATAATGTCGTTTTAAGAGATATCTTTCAGAGAAAGTTTTGTTACAAAAATCACAATTAAACAACTTTATGCCATTCACATAAGTTTTTTTATATTTTCTAAGAGGAATTTTCTTTTTTGATTGTTTTTCCTTTTCATGCAAATTTAATGATTTTACATGTTCTTTGCTTTCTTCATCCATTTTTAATATTTTATACTATTTATATTTTCACAACATTATGCAATTCACAACAAACTTAAGTATACAACAAAGCATGTTACATCACAGTTACAATTACAGTTTAAAAGAGTCAGTTTAGAAGAACTGAAAATAAAAGTATTTTATAGTCTTACACTTGAACAGAATTTTGAATTAATGAATTTCTACGTTCATGTTAAGTACTCTTTAAGTAAACAAATTGGTGCAAACAAACGTAAAGTTATTGTTTTTTTAACTTCCTATTAACTTAGAAATAAAATCAAAAAGGGACTTTTCTCATTTCTAAAATGCAGCCGTAAAAGGTTTATGGCGGTATTGTAAAGGTTGCGTAGTGTTATTAAAATCCAGACGGCAAAATAAAAGACTATAATCAATTTTCACAATTACGACATGTTTATTCTACTTCGAACGCTTACTACGTTCTATTTTTATTCTAGCGGGAAAATTCCCTTTTTAACAGTGAAAGTAGAAGTCGTTCAATTAGTATTCCATTTTACATCAATAGGTGTCGCTACATCACTCCCCTACCAGTAACAAAGTTACGTTACTTTGAAAATGGTAGACGAATTAATATATCTATACAAATAATAGCGAACAAATACACATTGATACAAATTTAAATTGCACAAAATAATTGCAAATACAATTACATATAAACATTTATATACAATAAATCAAGTTAATTAGTAAAATGGACATGGATGAATTATAAGTTTGAAGAAAAGTCAATAATGTCATTGAAACGAACAGGAAGTTTTACTTGTCTTCCACAACGTGTTGTTGTATTTGGTTGTACAACTTGCTGACTTGGTATAAATGTTTGTTCACTCGGCAGAGATGTATGATCATTTGATGACGTTGGATTCAGAAGTTCATTAGATTGTAACACATATGCCGGTTTTAATCTATCCACTGAAATATTAACTTGTTTATTTTTAATTGATAGAAGAAAGTTTTTCGGGGATCTTTGCAATACCAAAGAGGGTCCTTCATATGGGGGTTCTAAAGGTTTTTTAACTCTGTCAATTCGCAGAAACACATGTGAGCATGTGTACAAATCTTTTGGAATGAAGATCTTTTGTTTACATTTGTTTTTGGATTGGTATGGTTTTAAGTCAGCCATCTGTTTTCGGAGATTACTTACGAAATTATCATCAGATATTGGCAATTTGGATTCTTCAAAGAATTCGCCTGGTAATTTAATAGTTTTGCCATAAACCATTTCAGCTATTGTATACTTAGAGTCCTCATGTAGAGCAGCTCGCAAACCCATAAGAACCGTTGGTAATGTGTCCGTCCAACGAACGTTGTTATGACATCTAATAGCTGTTTTCAAGGTACGGTGAAGACGTTCAACTTTTCCATTACTCTGAGGATGGTAAGAAGACGTATGGTTTACTTTAACACCACATAGCGCAGCCAAACTTCGAAATAGTTCTGAAATAAATTTAGTGCCTCTGTCAGTAATAACACAAGTAGGTACACCAAATCGGGTAATCCAATGCTCATAAAAAGCTTTTGCATTGTGATACCTCTACTTCCAGTATCAGACCATTCATACCAAAAAATTTTCGAATGACAATATTTAATACAATTCACAGTTTAGCTCATTCTGGAATTCGAACTACTGTAAAAGAAATAACTAAAAGATTCATTTGGCCAAATATGAAAAAAGATGTTAAACAGTGGACTCAAACTTGCATCAACTGTCAGAAAAATAAAATAACTAAACATACAAAATCGGAATATACTATTTGTATTCCATTTTACATCAATAGGTGTCGCTACATCACTCCCCTACCAGTAACAAAGTTACGTTACTTTGAAAATGGTAGACGAATTAATATATCTATACAAATATTAGCGAACAAATACACATTGATACAAATTTAAATTGTACAAAATAAGTACAAATTCAATTACATTTAAACATTTACATACAATAAATCAAGTTAATTAGTAAAATGGACATGGATGAATTATAAGTTTGAAGAAAAGTCAATAATGTCATTGAAACGAACAGGAAGTTTTACTTGTCTTCCACAACGTGTTGTTGTATTTGGTTGTGCAACTTGCTGACTTGGTATAAATGTTTGTTCACTCGGCAAAGATGTATGATCATTTGATGACGTTGGAGTCAGATGTTCATTAGGTTGTAACACATATGCCGGTTTTAATCTATCCACTGAAATATTAACTTGTTTATTTTTAATTGATAGAAGAAAGTTTTTCGGGGATCTTTGCAATACCAAAGAGGGTCCTTCATATGGGGGTTCTAAAGGTTTTTTAACTCTGTCAATTCGCAGAAACACATGTGAGCATGTGTACAAATCTTTTGGAATGAAGATCTTTTGTTTACATTTGTTTTTGGATTGGTATGGTTTTAAGTCAGCCATCTGTTTTCGGAGATTACTTACGAAATTATCATCAGATATTGGCAATTTGGATTCTTCAAAGAATTCGCCTGGTAGTTTAATAGTTTTGCCATAAACCATTTCAGCTGTTGTATACTTAGAGTCCTCATGTAGAGCAGCTCGCAAACCCATAAGAACCGTTGGTAATGTGTCCGTCCAACGAACGTTGTTATGACATCTAATAGCTGTTTTCAAGGTACGGTGAAGACGTTCAACTTTTCCATTACTCTGAGGATGGTAAGAAGACGTATGGTTTACTTTAACACCACATAGCGCAGCCAAACTTCGAAATAGTTCTGAAATAAATTTAGTGCCTCTGTCAGTAATAACACAAGTAGGTACACCAAATCGGGTAATCCAATGCTCATAAAAAGCTTTCGCTCATTTTGTAAATAATTCACTGTTTGCAAACAATTCACGGGTCACCAAGTATGTGGCGGTATTGTAAAGGTTGCGTAGTGTTATTAAAATCCAGACGGCAAAATAAAAGACGATAATCAATTTTCACAATTACAACATGTTTATTCTACTTCGAACGCCAACTACGTTCTATTTTTATTCTAGCGGGAAAATTCCCTTTCTAACAGTGAAAGTAGAAGTCGTTCAATTTGTATTCCATTTTACATCAATAGGTGTCGCTACATCGTGGCGGTATTGTAAAGGTTGCGTAGTGTTATTAAAATCCAGACGGCAAAATAAAAGACGATAATCAATTTTCACAATTACGACATGTTTATTCTACTTCGAACGCTTACTACGTTCTATTTTTATTCTAGCGGGAAAATTCCCTTTTAACAGTGAAAGTAGAAGTCGTTCAATTTGTATTCCATTTTACATCAATAGGTGTCGCTACAGGTTCTATACTGAACGTGGAGTATGGGATGGATTTTAGAGTAGAGATCAATCTTGCATGGAAATTGTCGTGTCCAAGCACTTCACTGCTGCATTTCAGAAATAACAAAAGTTTCCAGCATTTTCAAAATTTCTCGTTAGCTAATGCAGGCCCTATAGGAATGACTCTCTCTCAAAAAAAAAAAAAAATAAATAAATAAAATAATGAATTTTATAAAATCGGCAGTAATATTATATATTAATCGGCAGTAAATCCCCTCCCCATGGTTAGTTTAGGAGAATGCAATGGTAACATGCGCTGTTCACATGCCCAAATTCGCCAGTTGTGAATATTGACTGATCTATTCAGATAAAAACAAGTAATATATATATAAAAAATTTTAAGTCAATTCCTTCTTTTTTTTCTCACTATATTGGAAGTCCTTTATAATTTTCATTCATTTTTTTAAGTTTATGTGGCACCACCTATTGGTAGATACATGCAACTTAAATCTAAGAAAAACTGAAATTAATTAATTAAATTTAAATAATGAATTAATATTAGAAAAAAAGTATTAATATTAAGTGTCATTCACTACAAGTTAAAAAAAAATGTATTTGAATTTGAGTGGATGAATAAAAAGTGTTTTATGAATGATTGAAAATTTAAACAAGATATATATAGGGAGAGTGTGAGCTAATAGAAGGAATTTAATAATGAGCTTCATCTCCCCGCAATATTGTCCAAGATAAATCAATGACTGTCCGTTCTCATTAGGGCAAGAAATGTTAGAATGAAAGTCCGGTGGTTCTCATAATCACACATTCTATTTTTGCAAACAACCGATATTACTTGCAAGGTACACCCAAGATCTCTCACGCTACGCCGTTGGTCTCAAACCATCTGCCTCAAAATACCAGAACTAACACTACTAATCTAACTGCTGACTCTGCCACTAAGGCAATGTATGTTTTAAATGAAATAGTTAATCTCTTTAACACGTTTGGAGGGCTTGATAATATTTACTCGCAATTTAAAAATGCTACTAATCCCTTTGAAAAAATGCAGCTTCTTTTTAAATTCATTAAGTAATTGCGCTTGTTGCTTCTTATTTAATTATTTTTAATTGCGCCTTTCTTTTATTTACTCTGAGATTTGTTTTTACTCTTTTCTTTTTTTGTACTAACAATGGACATAATCATGCTCACTGCTTTTGTTTGTATTCATGTTTTTTGTTTCCAAAGAACTTTATTCCTCAAGATTAGGAGTCTTAAGGCCATACACGGCCAAGGTACTCTGTGCGTTGAATGATGATGATGAACCGATATTATACGGATAGAAATGCAACATTTTCCTTAAGAATTTTCAGACAGTAGCACAAGGCATATCTGTTTGCCGAGTTACAGCATTTGTATGGATTGGTGGGTGAAAATGATAGCACACATAATTGAGATTTTAATCCAGCATTTGTCATTTTATATTCAGATCTTTATGAATATGAATAACTTCATAAGATTTTTTAAATGTTCAACGTGAAACAGTTAAAAGTACCATTAAACAACATTACAATAGTTTCATTCATTAAATGAATAATATATTACCTTTTATATGATTACTAAGAAAGAGCAAGACAAATTTCCTGATTTCATTGAAAAAAGGTTGTAAACAATAAAATCAATTGAAATTGTGTATTTTAATAATAATAATTACGCATTTTATTATTTTCCTGCAATTATATTATTTATATTCAATAAAATCTTTAGTGACAATCTCATATGAGCGATGAATTTTTTTAAGGCCGCCCTATAAAATTGCGACATTTTTTTTTTTTTTTTTTTTTTGGAGGCGTTATAAATTTCCTAAGCCAATGGTATCAAGTAGCTAACAATGAAGATAGCTATTGGTTTTTTAACTGTACCAAATTAGCTTTAACTGAAGGCAGCTCTATTAATTATTGCTATTTTAAATTTACGCACTCCTACCAATAGGAGTATCATAGGAGCAAAAAAAAAGGTTACACTTTCTTTTTTGCACTGGTTATTTATTGTTTATTGATGAAAGTGAAATGTTTTTTTCGTGTGAGATTGCGGTTTACTAAAAACTTGTTTGAAATAAAGACTTGATGAAGAATTTTGTATGAAGAAACATTTTGTATGAAGAATTTTGGCCAAATGATGTTTTTAATTTTTTAGAAAAAAATTGAACAAATGAATAATTATTTAAAATTTTTATTCTTTTAAAAAGATTATTTTCAATTATTCAATTAAAAATAGTTTAAAGAAGAATTATATTCAATAAGTGGAATACATTTAAATCGGATTAAAATGAAAGAATTTGATAGTAATGAAGTAATATTTCATATTATAATATGATTATTAATTAGTGATCTTTAAAAAAAAAAAATTTTCGACTTGAAATTATTCATGAGTGATTCACTTTCTATGTACTCATTATTTTAATAATGAACTTTATTTTTTTATATTTTCCTATTATTACTACTACTACTACTACTACTACTAGTACTAAGTTGAATAAAGAGGTCGAGTGCCAGAACACGAAGAGTTCATTAAAACGCTAAACGCCCTCGGGCGACACTGCACAATTTGCAATTGACCTAGACGAACTGGCTCAGTGCTCAGAGTAGAGCTTATGTTGTCGAAAGGCAGCGGGTTCGAACCTGACCTGCCCCCTTTAGTCATCATTTCTAGTAGCAATTACTCTACTCCGTAGTATACTCCTATTTATATTTTTGTATATTTTTCTCAGTACTGGTTTTTTATGTTTTCATCATGCTTTTTAAATTTAACTTTTAAATTTTTCATTATTGGGCAATACCTTGATCACTTACTACTGTTTATAATCATCAATGTTTTTACCTCTCACCAATGAACTCTAACATACCATCCTGGAGTAATAGGTCATCATAGACCAAGGAACTCCGTGAAAACAAGGACGACGACGACGAAGAGTTCATTTACTCAATGGTATGTGACAGAAGTAGGAAAGAAAAGTCACGATGAATAGATATTAGTAATCGTATGAATTGAAGAAAAAAAATGTAAAACATTGTTGATGGAAATGTAACATCAAATTTATGATCAGAAAAGAGCGTAGAACGATGGAACAAACAGCAGAAATATATAATTCAAACAACAAGGGAATATATATAAAATAATAAAATCAACTGCAATGATATATATATTTCCCTCATAACAAATCCTACAAATATTTTATAAAAGTATTTATTTTATAAATGAACTTTAATTTAAAATAACGATATAGTTATTATATTTTTTTATTCATTTTACGGTACTTACGTATTAACGCCACCTCAGCAGAAGTTGCGCTAATGCGCCAATAAAGAGCCGCCAATGCGCCAAAATAGAACTGTTTTGAATCTATGTTAAACTCTATATCGGCCCATTTTCCACTGAAATCCAATTGACTACTTTGTTTTTAAATAAAGAATTTTGAATTTTGAAAGTGTTTTGATTTTAAATAAAGTGTTTTGTATATTTTATGATTTGTCGCAAAAATATTAGGTGTAGATTGGCGGCACTTAAAAACCGCAAAATCTGTAGCTGCGGTGGCGTTAATACGTAAGTACCCATTTTACATATTCTTACTAATGCTTATAGTTTGTTTTTATGACGCTCCTTCAATAATTTAATATATTCACATTTTAATTAAATTTTTTTTTACATTTTAATTACTATTTACGTATTTAATTATTTAATGGTTAATTAATTTTCGCATCCACTGATAATTTCGTATTTTTGATTTAACGATTTATTAATTTTTGTATGATAACATTCAAGTTGATATTTTTTTTTAAATTTTAGATTGCGTGGTACTTTGTGATAAACAAATCCAATTATAATAGATATTATAATAAGTATCCTTTTGAAACTTTTTTTAATTCAAATTTTGTAATTTTGAAATGTTTTCTCAGTAGATGTGTTAAAAAACATTTATTATTATATTTAATTAACCTGCATAACTTCAGGCCGTGTCTGCTAGTAGGCATTAAATATAATTTATTTTAAATAGATACATTTTTTAAAAAATTATTATTAGATGGATACAAATCAATATATTTAAAACAAAAGATGAAATATGCATTTTTACAATGAAAAATAAAATTTTATTTTATTTTGGGACGGAATGAGCCTTGAATGCTATTGTTGAAAAGAAACTTATTAGTTTATATGGAGGCTTCTGATATGGTGAACAATTTTTCGAAACAAAATATGTCTGAAAAGACCGAATATTATTGCTTTGATGGTAGGGATAAACACAATAAATTCGTAAGCTGAAAAGATTTTATTCCAGTTTCTTATCATGTTCCTCAGTTTCCCGCGCTATGAAGATGTCATTCAAATACAGAAAAAGTAAAAGTAGTAGCTGTTTTTTATTTATCTTCGTCTGCTATAGGAATTTGGTAGTATGCTTTAAGTAAATAAAGTTTAAAAAACGTCTTTTTGCATTTTTTGTGATGAAAACCTTTAAATATAGGTAAAGGGTAGCGCTCTATACTATGATATCATTTAAACGACGATAATCTCCGCATGGTCTGTCAGTCTGTTTTTGTGACTAAATGAAGTGAGCTTGCCCATGGTGATTTTGATGTTCTTATAATAATGATAAGTATAAAGTTGAATTCTTGTCTGGCTATTTCTAATCTTTTAGGATCTAACTGTCTTGATTTTGAATAAATTGGTTTGCCATTAGTAGTTATATAATGATCAACATTGTGATCTAGAAATTAGAAAATTAGGTTTTGTTATTTTAGTGCATAGTTCCAAAATATTAGAAAATTTATTATTTTTGTTTAAAGTGCTTACATTTGATTAATCGGCTGACGATGCAATTTCACCAATAACGCTCAGTTTAGTTACACAATCAGTTAATTTTTTGTTTTTAATATCAATCACTAAATTAAACCGGTTAAGAAAATCTGCATCCAAAATGTCAATACTGGAAATGATAAATAGCCATTGAAAATTAGAGCCAAATCAAGAGTTAAAATTTTGTATTCGAAACATTAGATTTCGGTACCATTTGCAGCACGAAGTTTAAAATCGCCAATTATTTTGTCATTACACATGTCTTTAAATAGACTTATTGTCACTGTCAACAAAATATTTTATCCAAGTTTTTTTTTTTTTTTTTTTGTAAATTATAAAATGCCTATAATTGAAACCACGGCAAATTCTGTAGATCTTCAACAGCAGAACTGTCCGCTAATTTTTATTCTGTTGCCAGGCAAGTTTTCCTGATTTTTCCAGCTACTTAGTGACTTATATATTTTTTTGGACGGATAATGTGTGTAGTTTGGTTTGGTGCTCTACGGTCATCTTGTGCACACGTTAGGCTAAACAGACCAGGACCTACAGTTTAAAGTGGATTCCGAACCACTACAAACAACCATGTCACCGCCGGGACTCGAATCCGAAACCAGTGATACCGAGCGCCAGAGTGCTAGCCAATCGGTCCCTTGGACGGATACGGATGTACCTGTTACGCAGTGCTTGTGGGGTAAATATATCCCTAAAACCTCCACATAATCATATTATTAAAAATTACATTTATGCGTTAAACTTTTATAAAGATAGGTAAAAATAGTAAGCTTTAAAAAAATGAATAAAAGATAAAGAAGATTAAACTAAAATAATGAAAATAAATTTTTTTTGGAAAGCATCTCGATCTGAAAGAAAAATGGTCAAGATGGGATGTAAGAATTGAGTTCCTGTGAGCTCACTTCTACTCAGTAGCATAGAATTAAAAAAGTAGAAAGTAAATCAGGAATAAATAAAGTTCTTACAAAACAAATCCGAAGGGGAAGAAAAAAAAATTAACAAGAGGCAGCATATCAATGCAGAGCATCTGGAAAAAGCTGAACGGGGAAAGCAGATTTGCTATTGTAAAAAAGAACTATACTTAGCGTTGCAAGGGAATTAGGAGCAAAACAGATCATAAATATTTCCATATTTGCTATTTTAGAGTTTGTAGAAGATAGCTTTTTGGGTAGAAGTTCAAGACCTTCAACTGGACAACATAGGCAGATGAAATACTTCATAATGAACAATGCGTTTTTTAGAAGATTATTGTCTAAAGAAGGAACTTATATGGGAGTAGCATGTACTGGAAGGTTTTGTTTGATAACTTCCTAGTAGCTGATTGTTGGGCCCACAGGACGGTAAGTTTTGGATATTAAGACTCTTGGTTGAGGTTGGAAAGTTGATTTTGGTCGGGGAAATTTGGGGCACCTCTTCTGTGAAACAATGTGACCAATGTTGTTGCAGGTAGGATAGTCGATCTTTTCCTGAATTGGACAATCCTTGAAGGAGTGATTTTGCCCACACTTTAAGCATCTCTGTTTAGAATTACAGTTGGCAGCAGTATGGTGTTAAAAATTGCAGCGAAAACACTTCAAGATATAGGGTTTTCTGTTAAATCTTTCCACATTTACTGAGAAATAAGGAATCTATTGAACTTGCATATTTCTTGATTCTTTAGAGATTTAGGAATGAGAATTGGTCAAATAAGCAAAGTTGTTCAGATCTTAATTTGGTCAATTGCGTGAGCCTTTCGATGGAGAAACCAAGTTCTTTTAATTCTCCTGTGATGCCATCTGTTAGGGTATCAATATGAAGAACCATGATGACAACTTCAGTGGTCTTGATTGTGTGATGAAAAAGTAAAGTGGTAAGAACACAGTTTACCATGCGGGTTGTAAGGCCAAGGACTTTTGCCTTTATACAATAATCTGTAATTTCTTCCTGTACTATGATTTCTTCCATTTGGTTGGTGATGGAAATGGGTATCCACAGTTCCAGTTAAAATTGTTAAATGATATTTGGCGACATGCGTCATTTGTTATGTCAAATGAGAGGTAGAAAGGATGAAGACGAATTACCATGATCTGTTTATTTTGTCATTGTACTATCAGTTTTTTATACACAGTGTTTTGTTTTTTAATTTTTACTTATCTGTAAACGAAGTATATTATAGCCCTTTTTGCATTTAATATGTTAAATAGATGTTTAATAATATAAAGTAAATTCTGACTTAAAATTATGTTAAGTATGTTATGCAATATGATGACATGATGTAAGTCCTTAACACCAGTTTTTTCCCTACTTATTTTGTATTTCATTAGACATTTTTTCCCTCCCTATTGTAAGTAGAAAAAGAAAATTTCTCAACAACAACAAAATAAAAATAATTAATATCGCCAGTAGATGAATTGCCATTTTTCTGTAGATTAATAACTTTTGCATTATTGCAAAAACTTTACTAATCTTATATTTTTGTACAAAAAAAATTTCGCAACAGCGTCTAGGAATAATTTGCATAAGTTAAAATATCCAAGACGTATTATTGAATTTTACAAGAATCTAAAGATGGATAATTAACATTCAAAATCGAAATTAAATTTCTTTTGAAAATGCATTTAAAATGAGAATGCTTAAAATGACTATGTATTATAGTTGTGCATAATGTATTATAACTGTGCATACTGTACTGTAATGTATTATAACTGTGCATACTGTACTATAATGTATTATAACTGTGCATACTGTACTATGTATTATAACTGTGCATACTGTACTATAATGTATTATAACTGTGCATACTGTAATAATGTATTATAACTGTGCCTACTGTACTATAATGTATTATAACTGTGCATATTGTACTATAATAATAACTGTGCATTACTATAATTTATAACTGTGCATACTACTGTATAACTTATACTGTACTTTAATGTATTATAACTGTGCATACTGTACTGTAATGTATTATAACTGTGCATACTGTATTATAATGTATTATAACTGTGCATACTGTACTATAATGTATTATAACTGTGCATACTGTACTATAATGTATTATAACTGTGCATACTGTATTATAATGTACTATAATGTATAACTGTGCATACTGTACTATAATGTATTATAACTGTGCATACTGTACTATAATGTATTATAACTGTGCATACTGTACTATAATGTATTATAACTGTGCATACTGTAATTTAAACTGTGCATACTGTATATAATGTATTATAACTGTGCATACTGTACTATAATGTATTATAACTGTGCATACTGTACTATAATGTATTATAACTGTGCATACTGTACTATAATGTATTATAACTGTGCATACTGTACTATAATGTATTATAACTGTACATACTGTACTATGTATTATAACTGTGCATACTGTACTATAATGTATTATAACTGTGCATACTGTACTATAATGTATTATAACTGTGCATACTGTACTATAATGTATTATAACTGTGCATACTGTACTATAATGTATTATAACTATACTGTACTATAATGTATTATAACTGTGCATACTGTACTATAATGTATTATAACTGTGCATACTGTACTATAATGTATTATAACTGTGCATACTGTACTATAATGTATTATAACTATAATGTATTATAACTGTGCATACTGTACTATAATGTATTATAACTGTGCATACTGTACTATAATGTATTATAACTGTATTATAAATGTATTATAACTGTGCATAATGTATTATAACTGTGCATACTATAATGTATTATAACTGTGCATACTGTACTATAATGTATTATAACTGTGCATACTGTACTATAATGTATTATAACTGTGCATACTGTACTATAATGTATTATAACTGTGCATACTGTACTATAATGTATTATAACTGTGCATACTGTACTATAATGTATTATAACTGTGCATACTGTACTATAATGTATTATAACTGTGCATACTGTACTATAATGTATTATAACTGTGCATACTGTACTATAATGTATTATAACTGTGCATACTGTACTATAATGTATTATAACTGTGCCTACTGTACTATAATGTATTATAACTGTGCCTACTTTACTATAATGTATTATAACTGTGCATACTGTACTATAATGTATTATAACTGTGCATACTGTACTATAATGTATACTGTACTATAATGTATAACTGTGCATACTGTACTATAATGTATTATAACTGTGCATACTGTACTATAATGTATTATAACTGTGCATACTGTACTATAATGTATTATAACTGTGCATACTAGACTATAATGGATTATAACTGTGCATACTGTACTATAATGTATTATAACTGTGCATACTGTACTATAATGTATTATAACTGTGCATACTGTACTATAATGTATTATAACTGTGCATACTGTACTATAATGTATTATAACTGTGCATACTTATAACTGTGCATACTGTACAATGTATTATAACTGTGCATACTGTACTATAATGTATTATAACTGTGTACTATAATGTATAACTGTGCATACATACTGTGCATACTGTACTATAATGTATTATAACTGTGCATACTGTATAATGTATTATAACTGTGCATTATAACTGTGCATACTGTACTATAATGTATTATAACTGTGCATACTGTACTATAATGTATTATAACTGTGCATACTGTACTATAATGTATTATAACTGTGCATACTGTACTATAATGTATTATAACTCTACAAATTGTGCAATGTCTTTCCACACATTAAAATAAATGTAAGGAGCACCTGTTATTTTATTGACATCACAAGTACAATACATTTTCATAAAATACATTCACAATAATGACATTGAGCCGTAAAACTTCAAAACAGAATAATCTATAGTAGTGATGGCCAACAACAAATCGTGATCAATCAGACTGTGATTTAAAATTAAAAAAAATTACAAAACATATTTATTCAACTTAAAAACTTATTGTAAAATCACAACAATTGGCAAGAAAATGTCATTTTATCATTACTAATTTTTGTAGTAAACTCTTTAAGGACATTGACACATATAATATAAAACCGTACATATATAAACATATGTGCATGCCTTTTTAAAAATTAAAATTAGTCAAATTGAAAATTTTATTTTGCAGAATTAATAAAAAAAAACTTGCCTAAAGAAATCAAAATGTTTTTGAATCAATAAGGTTCTTTTGTATTATTTTAAATTGTTTAAGAAATCATTTAGCAAACCATTGCAATACATTCAATGTTGGAAAATACTTCTATGAAGAAAAATTTGATGCATATTTAACGTACTATAAGTATTCTAACCTTTTCATGGAATATATATATGCATATAATTAAAAAGTTAGGTGTTATATATTAAGTAATTTTTGACCGTATTTTTTCTACTCAAGATAATTAATTTTCATTGTTAATTAATATGAGTACAGATTTTCTAAATAATCACAAATTTAAATGAAAAATTATTGATAATAATTCATGTGCAAAATCGTTTTCAAAATTAATTTTTGAAAGTGACAATAATTTTTGACACTAATAAGACAGTGACAATAATTTTTACATACAGAAAACTGAATTTATATACATACATGTTGGCCACCCTCTGATCTAAGAAACCACAAAACATAAATCGACATAAGTATATATTAAGAATACAAGTGTCAATATTAGATATCTTATGACATATTGATATATTATTATGATATCACAAGTAGCTGCAAGTGTTTAAATATAGATGTTCTCACAATAAAATATTTCATCAACAGGATTTTAGCTTCATATATTTATTATATTAATATTTATTTTCTTTATCAACTTCTATTTCGAATTTAAGCGCTATCCTAAAAAACGCAACACATTTGTTAGGAGTTATTACATTATATCAATCATAATAAATACTAAAGTAGGATATATTTACAAAAAACTTGACTTGAATATTCACGTCGTTATAATTTGTTTACAAAAAATAATTTTTTTTAAAGGTGTTCAGCTTAACAGTGTTTTTATGTACAGTTTAACAATATGTTAGATAAATAAAAAACCATTTTCCATGAAAAAATTAAAAATATGCAGCACCATTTTGTTTTCACTATGAAGAAATACACTTAATGACACCTGTTAATTGCTATTTAACATATCAACACATATTTTAATTCACAACAGCAGTTAGAATATCTCATATTTGTAACTTGAATAATTATGTTTTATTGACTAAGAATTTCTTTTATTACATTCAGTAACAATATAAAAATGTAAAGATGAAATGCAAACAATTCATTAACATTTATTCATGCAAACTGAATGAATGAATCATATATCTTTATTTTTTCTTAAAAATTTCTCTTACAGATTCTAACCATGCAATTTGCTACGAAATCCATTATCTAGTGATTAAAAAATTGTCTTCTACACGCTGATGCTCTAGTAAAGGAAGGGGAAAAGCTACGTCATGAAAGGAAAAATATATGAAAGGGGAAAGCTACTTAATGAAAGGGAAAAGCTACACCACGAAAGGGAAAAGTTACATAAATACAATACAATAAATTATTTATACTATGCACAATTAAAGCTCGCAGATCATATAAACCTGAAATAGAAGAATAAATAGTTTATTATTTATTTAATTGCTTTATAAGATGGATTTTCAGTAATTATTTAATATATCATTTCCTTTTTTTTTTTTAATGAAAAGAAAATTATATAATCCTACGTTTCCAACTAGCGGCAGGCATTAAATCGCTAAATGTAGAAAAAGTTTTCCGAAAAAGGAAATTATAGTTATTGGCTTTTCTGCTCTTTACATTACAATATCTTGAACATTTTATACATCTGACAGTTTATTTTAATTTAAAATTATATCTATTATTATTTTTTTTTGTAATTACACTGGAAAAATATTTTCAGAAGTCTACTTTTATTACATAAAATAGGTGAATTAATTTTATTTAATTACATAAAGCTGTGAAAACATAAGGATATAATGGAATGTTATATATAAACTAAACATATTTGTTACATTTTTTGATAACATATTTACAGAACCAATGCTACTGTTTAAAAATAATTTTTGTAACATATTTACAAAACCAATGTTATTGTTTAAAAATAACATATTTAAAGAACCAATGCTATTGTTTAAAAATAATTTTCAGGTTATTATTTATTGTATTAAGTATAAAATTATAACAGAAAAAATAGTGGAAATAAACTATTATTATAGATTTAAATAAATGACAGGTTCCTACATTAAATTATAAATAATAATAATGAAATTTTAGAAGTCCACTTTAAAATCTATATATTATCAAATAATAAGTACAAAATAGTTTTCTGAAAAACAAAACAAAACAAAAACAAATAACATGCTTAATGATTTTTTAATGGATAAACGGTTAATTATTGTTTATTCTGCACCCTTCTTAAAATCTTTCACTTATCGTTCTTGTGCTTCAATAGTTTGCAAGCAAAACACTACTAAAAGTTATTTAAGCCAAACATACTTTCTCATTTCTGAAAATTTGATGAATCAATTAAACAACATCGGCCGTTATTTAAACACCCATTTTTTAACAGGAAGTATTTGCCTTTTTTTTTTTTTTTTTTTTTTTTTTTGTAAAAAAAAATAATAATAATAAAAAAATAAAAAATGTTAAAATCTATAATATAATTGCTTTCTTTACATTTTGTATATTTACAAATAAAAACGTTTTGATATTTAATATAGCATTGCTGTAGCATAGACTATGAATCAAAATAAAACATTTCATGCCACAAACATGGATAAATATGAACAGATATGGGACACTCAAAGACGATGCAAGTTGTCGCAGGAATGGAACCGCAAGTCGCATTTCTGCATCAGCCTATTCCATAGATTCTTGGCTCTGGAAGTGAACTTGGCGTGGTGCTTGCAGGACAGGGCAGCGGCTTGGCGAGCTTTCAGTCGGACTTGAGTCAAAGCACCCACCAGCAATTCGTCGACATTGTGATGAATAGTGACAGACGTCTCGATGAACTTGACATCGTATTTATTCGCAATGCTCCTCCCATCTGAGAACAGAAAAAAAAAGTACATTTTTACTTTTGTAAAATTTTTATTAACTAAAGTCATTTTTTCTTTCTTTCGACTTAAGGAAACAAGGTTAAAAATAAATTAATAGTTTAAAAAAACTAAAAAATACGCTTTTAGAGTTAATCAATCTAAAAAGTAAAAAATAATTGTTAACATAAGAATAAAATTATTGACGAGAAAATGAATGTCACTGCTCTAAAAGCATGGGGTGCTCGATATCAATCGTTATAATTTTTCACTAGTTTCATTCCGAAATGCAGAGTTAGTTTGAAAATGTCATACAAAGCACCCCACGCTTTTGGAACAGTGGCATTCATTTTCTCGTCAGTCATTTTATTCTTATGTCAACAATTATTTTTTACTTTTTAGATTGATTAACTCTAAAAGCGTGTTTTTTAGTTTTTTTAAACTATTAATTTATTTTCTACTTTTTAGTTTGATTAACTCTAAAAGCCTGTTTTTTTAATTTTTTTAAACTATAATTTAAGAGAATTTTAAGATAAAAGTAAAATAAAACAAAAGGAATTAAGATTAAACAAAATAATTATACAAAATAGGTACGGTTTGATCAGTTGACTGATTCGCCAGTAGATGGCGCCACCAGTCCCAAAATCGAGCCCAAAGAGTCAGTTAAGGCTCGTTTCCACCGAGGCGAGAGACGGCAAGCGACAAAATTTTTTCGACCCCTTCTCAGCGAAACGTCAGAAATAGCATTACGCCTAGTGAAAAACCGCTTCGAGTTGAAAGTTGGGCAACTCCAAGCCGCGAACTGCAAACCGGTTTCAGGCGACCGTGGTGAGGCTAGCGATTGGTCAAATTTTTTCGCTTGCATCTTGTCTCCTTGGTGAGCACGAGCCTTTACATACATACAGGTGAAACTTAATAAAAGCGTGTTAAGAACCTGACATCATCAAAAAGCTCAAAACATTAATTTTTGCTTCATTGTTTCATTGCCATTTACTTAACAATGGCAAGTGAAATACAATAGAATAACAAAAGTCTTACTTATTATCAACTTTATGAATTTGAAGCATAATAAGTTATTAATATTTTCCTGGATAACTGAAAAATAGCAATATAATTACATGTAAAAAAAATAGATATGATGGAATTGTGTAAAAAGGAATTTGTTATAGTAATGAACAAAAATGGGTGACTGTTCTCCTCTAATGCAATACTTTTTTTAGAGCAATTAATTGTAACTTAACTCGTGATTTTGCGTATACACCAGCTATAAAAAATATTATTTTTTTGGTATGTATCTTACGAGTCCCTAAAGTTAGACAATTCAGTCTTGGATCCCCCTATATAAAATAAAAGGAAGGGGAAAAGAAAACATGTCTTACTCTCTGTGGTGACGGACCTAATTCTGGCCAGGTCCGATTTGTTACCCACCAAGATAACCGCCTTGGACCTGAGACCTGGTCCCAGGGGTAAGCATGCCACTGGCTGCTTGTTGGCCAAGTCGCGCAGCATGGTCAGGCAGTGGACAGCTTTCCGAAAGCTGGAAGTGTCTGTCACAGAGTAGGTCACCAGAATGGCGTCGGCAGCAACGAATTCCTCCGAAGAAATCTGAGAAAAGCAAAAAAGGAATTAAAAAAAAGTACAATCATGACCTGACACAGTACTAAATAATTGGAAAGACATACATTGAAAATCAATGTGTTTTATTTATTGTAATAGATCAGGTACCTTAACCTGAGGTCATTCCCTACTAGAAGGGCAGATACGGTGCAGATTCTGTATTATTCTGATCAGAATAATACAGAATACTTCTACGCAACACTCACAATTTACTATTGCAATTTGATTCGAACAAGGAAAGAGGTGGCATTGAAGAGAGTCATACATTTTCCCTTTTCACTTGCAGCTCAATTAGAAGGACTTTTTCCTATCATGCTTGAAGTAAATATGGAAGCATTTATTTCTACTTTGTCGGATTTCGTAATCGAGTAACATTCTGATAATTTTGGCTGTAGAAAATCAATGTAAACATTTAATTGGTTTAAAAACTATATATCTGCAATTGTAAAGAATTAAAAAATTAAGATATTTTTAATATTTATATGAGAAATTCCTTGTTAAACCGGAATCCTTTTCTTATAGATAAATACGATAGAAGAAAGGTATGATATTTCGAATCAATGCCATGATTGAATAGATTCGAAAATATGAGAAAATGTCCATGTCTCTGGCAGAGAAGGCACAATAAATCTGGTCAAAAAGTTCTTCTGGTGTTCTTGAAGAAGAGCAAGAGAATTTGAGAACACCATCCCTAGTTACCATCCATAATGGTTTTTATTCCAAACTGCCCTTCGTAACATCCCTGAGTAAAAGTGAATCTACAACGTTTCGACTCTTCCTGTCACGAATGATCTCAGGTCAAAATGCTTTACAATTTTCTTCTAGCTATAGTTAATAGCTATCCTTTAATTCCACTAAAATATCAACATCGCCTTTTGGATAAGAGCTTAGTCTGGGTGCGTATTGTTTTTCATCTCCATCTTGTTACATTGGCACTGAATGAGCGTTTACGAACATCATACAGTATTTACTTTTCCTCATAGGTAATGATACAGTCCAAAAAAAAAAAAGAACATCATACAGTATCCACTTTTCATCACAAATAATGATACCAAAAATTTAAAAAAAAAAAAAAAAAAAAAAAAAAAAAATTGTCAACTTTTTTCATATTCATAATATTCTGAGATTATATCTCCTGATTTAACTTCTCAAACTATCCATCCTGTCTCTTTGGATACATTAGCTGTATCGTTCAAAAATTCAGAATTAATGTTTCATGTTCCTCGCTCAACAGAAGTCCAAGCTTATAATTATACAGAAAAACGATCAGCATTTTGAAGCAATGATCTGCAAATGATCAGCATTTTGAAGAATCTACATAATTAAGATTTTCTAAAAATTCTGACACCGATTTTCAAAAGAAGTATACCTTTAGATAGAGTACAGAATACGCAATAAAATGATATGTAACATTTTTATTTAGCTTAATACTGGTAGATATAAGTAAGGATTCATCATGCATTCCCATACAACTTATAAAGCGGAGAGAAGGAAGTTCAAGGTTGTAGATCCTCCTTTCAAGGATGGGTTGATTCTTACTTTAGATTTTGAACTTTGCACGTCTTTTTTTTTTTCATTCGTTAGACTTTGGAGGCGATAATGGGAGAGGGAGTAAGAAAAAAGGGAATGTGGGAGTCGAGTGAAGATTTCCAGAAAGTATGGAGGGTGTAAAGACCCTTAAAAGAATTGGTTTTTAAGTTGATTTTGTAAATATTTGTTAAAATAATTTTGTTTTATGTGTTGTGCCTTGTTGTCTTTGAAATTTTAATATATATGATAGCCAATAGTTTCGTTATTCTTTAAAGAAATAATCCACTTTCAACCATGAAACAACACTTAATCAGGACCACACGCATATAGGCCCTAACTTTTACTATATACATTTTATGGAACATTACTAAATTATTATAAACATTACTATATTTTATGGAATATTACTACAAATTAATTAATAAAATAAATTTCAACACCTAACATCGTGGACAACATAATATAATAAATTTCAAATCCCAAAATTTTTTTCTAAGTTTCTTTGTTGATTTAAACTAATGTTGTCTACAGATGCAAAGCAGAACATTTTATTAACAGTTTGAACCGTTAATGCGTTGCATTATTGCAGAAAATAGAATGTAAAATATGAAATTTGAAAAAAAATGTCACATTAGTATTTGGATGATTCTGTACTTACTCGTAAAAAGCTCTAGTATGTATTAACCCTATACATTACTAGAAAGAATAAGAAATGACATATCCACTGCTATGCATGCTTATTATTTCTGTTGTTTAATTCTATCAAAAGTTATAGTTTTTTTAATAGAAATATATATAATTGATTTAAATTTATGTACATCAGTTTATTCAAATTGTTTGATTTAAATTCATATACTTCAGTTTATTACGAATTGTAATACATTAGTTACTTTATAGTATTTAAAGTTTATTTTTACAGTTTAAAGTTTATTTTTCCGATGAATACTTCACTTAAACATTTGTAGCTGTCACCAAGTGCATAGCCTTCCAGTTTCTGTGATTTAAAAAGGGTGAAATTGGATAGTTTTATATCGCAAAATTTTTTAAGTATAAAAAGTTTTAAGACTATTTTGGAATATTTTCTTTGTTAATGCGGTAATAAAAATGTTTTGCTTCTCTGAGTTTATGTTCTTCAGTTGGCCATAAAAACTTTGAGACGAAATACTCTTCCTCTTTTAAGTGGTTCATATCTTTAGTACGTATTATGAACTAGAAATGTATATGTGTCTGAGACATTGTTCATTCTCCACAGCTAAGTATGTAATGTATGCTTTGAAATATATGTGAAGAAAAGTTAGAACTCTTTAGAACATTGGCGCCATTCTTGAGAAAATGATCGATTACGTAATTTTAATAGAATATATTTTTTTAAGAGTGATAAATTTGCCACTTCTATTGAACTTATTAAAACAAATGCCGCTTCTACTGCTGCATAAATCAATCTACACATAAAGATAATCTGCAATATTATGTATAAAATCATTGAAATTGTTAATCTGAGAGTGAATATCGTTAATTTGTATGAGATTGAAATTTGTTACTATCATAATATTATAATTCGATTTTAATTTTTAATAATAGATTAGATTTAGAAAAATAACTAATTCAATATTGAAATATTATTGAAATAATAAATTAAGTACAAATGCCTCAAATAAAGGATTTTTTAAATCAGAACAAAACGTTTTCTAATTATTAAAATTATATTCATTAGCTTTTCGTAGTAAAATGGATATCAGAATAAAATTGAATAGGGCGATGTACTGAAATACTCCAATCGCATTTCAGCTAATCATTTGAATTTATCAATCGTGTAGTATGGTATTTGACCCTTATATCAAACTATTAATGTGATTTGAATTTCTTTCCTCTCTTTGCGGCCAACATTTTTTAAAGTAAATGTGCGTTATTTAAAGGACAACTATGATTTAGAGAGCGAATGTATAGAAGACTTAGGAAAATGTTTTTTATTGTGAATGTAAAATGTTCTGTATACTTTTATTTTTTTAAAAAGTATCTCACCTAATATGAATTTTTTATTTGAGATCAACTTCTGAATTACTATTATATTACATGTATTTCACCAAATAAACCTATTTAGAAAGATTTCGCAGCATCTTTCCTTTCTTTGCGGCCAATATTTTTTAAAGCAACTGTGCGTTATTTAGAGGACAACTATGCTTTAGTGGGCTAATGTCTAGAAGATTTAGCAAAATGTTTTCTTTGTAAAGGAATCAATGTAAAATGCTCTGTATGTTTTCATTATTTTAACAAAGTTTTTTTTTGCTCAATCTTAATTTTCTATTTGCGATCAACTTCCGAATTATTATTATATTATATGTATTTCAACAAATAAACCTATTTAGAAAGATTTCGGCAACATATTTCCTTTCTTTGCGGCCAACATTTTTTAAAGTGACTGTGAGCTATTTAGAGGTCAACTATGCTTTAGAGGGCTAATGTCTAGAATACTTAGCAAAATGTTTTCATTATGGATTTTACTGAATTCAATGAAAAATGTTCTGTAAGTATCTCAGTATGAATTTCATTTTGAGATCAACTTTTAAATTACTATTATATTACATGTCTTTCAACAATAAACCTATTTAGATTTCGCAATATCTTTCCTCTCTTTGCGGCCAACATTTTTTAAAGCAACTGTGCGTTATTTAGAGGGCAAGTATGCTTTAGTGGGCTAATGTCTACAAGACTTAGCAAAATGTTTTTATTGCAAATGAATCAATGTAAAATGTTCTGTATATTTTCATTTTTTTTAAAAGAATATTTTTGCTCAATCTTAATTTTCTATTTGCGATCAACTTCCGAATTACTATTATATTATATGTATTTCAAAAATAAACCTATTTAGAGAGATTTTGGCAACATATTTCCTTTCTTTGCGGCCAACATTTTTTAAAACAACTATGCGTTATTTAGAGGACAACTATGCTTTAAAGCGCGAATGTCTAGAAGGCTTAGCAAAATGTTTTCATTGTGAATTAATCAATGTCTAAAATGTTCTGTATATTTTCATTTAAAAAAAACTTCTCACTCAATATATATTTCCTATTTGAAATTAACTTCTGAATTACTATTGTATTACATGTATTTTAACAAATAAACCTATTTAGAAAGATTTCGCAACATTTTTTCTTTCTTTGCAGCCAACATTTTTTAAAGCGACTGTGCGTTATTTAAAGGACAACTATGTTTTTTTATTGTGAAGGTAAAACGTTCTGTATACTTTCATGTTTTCAAAAAAGTATCTTACTCAAGATGAATTGTTTATTTGCGATCAACTTCCGAATTACTATTATATTATATGTATTTTAACAAATAAACCTATTTAGAAAGATTTCGCAACATTTTTTAAGTCATACATGATGCAGATATTCTGATATTCTTGGTTCTGTTAAAATGGTAAAATCTATTACTTACATTCAAATTCTTCGACTTGACGCATTCCAAATCTGCTTCTTCTCCATCCAGAAGTATGGAAACAGTTGCGACTTCGGAAGAAACATCTGAAAAAGTAGAAGTAATTTCTTGAGTTACGAGAACATATTAAAAATATGAAATTAAAGTAATTTGTAGCATCGCATTTATATCGCGAATGATTTCAAGTCAATGCACCCCGTATTTTTAAACAATAAATAAAGTACTGGGGTCTGATGACAGAGTGACAGGCGTTCTGACGTTCGGTGCCACAGGGTTCGAGTTGCGGCGGTGCCATGGACGCTTGTAGTGGTTCTTAATTCAATTTTAACCGTCGATCCCGGTCTAATAGGACTGTTGAGCGTTGGGTGTAGGGCTGACAACCCTATCCTTAAAAAGAAAAACATCTCATGTTTCTAAATTTGCCAGTAGGCAGACGACTTTGGCTCACCATGAGGCTCTTGTGCCTTTGAAGAAGAAGGAATAAAATAATATAAATCTATCAAGTCTAAATTTATCTAAGTCTATCAAAATGTTTAAATATAGCATTTAACTATTACGTAATAGTTGACTTACAGACTCTCACCCAGAGAGGAAGTATCATTCGCGCTCTCTGCGCATACTTGAGTATTGGATTTTTGGCTTAGAAGTGGAATCCTTCCGCGAATCTATAATTATATGTTTTTAAATTTGTTAAATATCGTATGTGTGTGGTGTTTGCGCGTGTGCAAATAAAGTGTATGTTCTCCAGCCTGTGTCTCGGGTATTTCGACACAACCACCCCCAATTGCGATTCGTTACACAACATGCCCACTACAATATAAGAATAAATGAATATGATAAGTTTACGTATTATATATAATTTTTAAAATCAATTCTTTAAATATTTCTTATGCTAATTCCTAGTTCTTATAATTTTTCACTTATTAAGAAGATCGAACAAAATTAGTACTTTTAGTAAAATTAGTAGTAAATTAGTAAAATTAGTAGTAAATTAGTAATTTAGTAAGTATTAATTTAATAAATAGTTTTTTTTTTATTTCCAATGGCAAGGCAAGTATATAGTAATTTAGTGAATTAGTAATATATTTTAAAATTAGTAGTATTCTTTATTATTGTTTTAAATCGCAAGCAAATTTTTGCAATTGCTACACCTTTACAGCTGTAGCAATTGCAAAAATACTTTCTAGTGAGAAAATTATGTTTATAAATATAATAATTCATTAAAATCATTGAATTTATTTCACAAATTCTTCTAAATTCATTAGTAAAGACCATAGTACATATTATACTTGTACATGCATACATATATCTGTACACATATATACTTTGTCGTTGTTCTTTAAAATTAGTGTACAGTCTTTACCTTCACTGAGGAAAGAAAAATTCGAAATATTCTCATAACTCATAGGGGGCGAATAAAGCAAAACCTATTAAATGAAATATTTCACATATAAAGTATTTTATTTCATGTGGGTGTGATAACAGATGGCGAATTCGAAAAAAAAAAGGCCAAAGAAAACACTGAAAGGATTTAATTTGTGTGTCTCAAGCGGTTCGGAAGGAGCTTTTCTATTGCTTTCCTGATTCCGTTGCGAAATAGAGGTATTTTTGAAATCCTCCTGTCACTCACTACCATATGGCGCATTTTGTAACGCGTGGGCGGCTTAATAAGATTTAATTCCCTTTATTTTGAAGCATTTCCCTTCCCGAAATACAAGAATAAAAGTTGTCTGGAGGCTCAGTGCTTATTTCACCACTCATCCTTGATTGTAGTCAACAAATTTATTATAGTTTAATAGAATTAGGTTTCACTTCAAAAGTGTTGGGATTAGTTATATATATTTAAGTAATCAAGTGTATATGCTTAAAATATCCTGTTTTCCTTCTAATGTAATCGATGTCAAAGCCAGGTTAGTTTCAAATTTTGAACAATAATTTGCACTCTAATGGGTTTCTTTTTATTAAAAAGAATTTTTTTAATTATCTAATTTTCTTAATATGCACTCAAGAGCCAAAACACTATGATCACCTGTCAATAACGAGTTGGCCCACCTTTGGCGCGCAACACAGCTTCAACCCGCCTTGGCATGGATGCCACAAGTCCTTGGTAGATGGCCGGAGACAGATTGTACCAGATGTTTAAGCAACGGTCACGCAAATCCGAGATATTGCGAATTGGTGGTCTTTGGTAACCACCAAAGACCACCAATAATTGTTCCAAAATAATTGTTCCGAGCCTTCGAGCCATTACAATCTGCCCTCTATCAAAGTCGCTTAGATCCACAGCCTTTCCCATCACACACAGAAGTAAGTGAAAGAATGATTCTTCAGACTCTCCAGCAGCAGTTAAACACCACTTCCACCTGATCACGTGCCTTCCACGTCATCCAGGCGAGTTCATTGCAAAATGTAGGGGTGGTCATAATGTTTTGGCTCTTGAGAGTATATCATAGTTGGTTAAAAACTTATTCTTGGTTTTTCTTTCTATTACTGGTACCATCTACGACACAGAAATACTAATAATTACAATTACAGTAAATATATTTTCAGTGCCCTTCTTCATCAACTTTTGGATAAACTTGCTAGGGGACATTTACTTTAAAACAGAAAACCCAGAATACCCTATTCAATCGATACAAATTCAAAATATTTAAAAACATTATAGTTTTTTATTTGAACAACAACAACAAAAACCCTTAATAATTTTTGCTTCTTTGGCTCAACAACAATATGGTGGCCCAAGGCCGTCAGCCTACTTGCAGATTTCGAGACAGGAGATGCTTTCTTTTTACTGGGTGGATTGTCATCCCTACGTCCAACGGTCATATTAGACTGGGACTTAGGTTTAAACAGGATTCTGAATCACTACAAACACCCATGGCACCGACGGAACTCGAAAACGAAACCTGTAGCACCTAGTGCTAAAACGTTAGTGACCCAGCCATCAGGACCCTAATAAAATTTGGTACTTACTTATTAACGGTACCTTGGCGACAGACTTGGCGGTTTTTAAGTGTCGCCATTTTTTATTATTTGGAATAAAAATATTTTGAAAGCGTTTTGATTTTAAATGAAGTGTTTCATATATATTTTATTATTTGGAACAAAAATTTTAAGTGTAGATTGGCGCCAAATCTGCAGCTGCGGTTGGCGCGTGTGGTCTTTATTGGAGCAACTGCCGCCAAGGTACCGTTAATACGTAAGTACCTAAAATTTACTACAATTTAAAATTGAAAAGCATTTATTTTTATGCATTGAAAAAATAACGAATTTTGATTTATTTTCTAAAAATTATGCTGAAATAAATATATGCTGAAAATCTTTTTTTGTAAATGTTTAACCATTTTAATTTATAACTATAGCAACTAAATGTAAGCAGCATAAGTGAATCAATAAATGTTTGTAGAGAGAAAAAAAAATATATACGAAAAATACTAATTTTATTTCTTTATTTTTATTCTGACCTTGACAGTATTTTTGTTGGTGATTATCATATTTATGTAGAAGAGAATTTCTATTCGTATTTAAATTTGCATTTTTTATTGTCCTTTACAAAATTTATTCAGAGCTGTTTAAAAATAAACGATATTATTTCTTCTTTATAATAATAGATGGCGCCACAGTAACAATAAGACCTAATACGATACATCGAACTACGATAGCGCTTCGTTTTGATTTAAATAATACTTAAATGGAAACTTAATTCAGATGTAATAATTTCAATTTATAAAAGACTTCATAATTCACAATAGCAAATTATCTATCACATCCATTAAAAAAAAAAAAAAAAAAAAAAAAAAAGAAAATGTTGTACAGCAAATTGGATATAAAATGAATATAGGCTAGAGAATATATATAAATGCAAGCACATTTACAGAAGAATTATATATATAAAGATATAAGTATATATATAAAATTATATTATCAATATATTTAAAAATATATATATAAATTTACATATTCATATATATATATCGACATATCTACATATATATATATATATATATGACCGTAGTATATCTTCAAGCTACACGTGAACCCTGGGTATTGCTAAATGAGTAGCAGCGGTGCAGCCTTTGTTTATACATAAGGTTTAACAGTCTTTGTATTGCCAGCTGCATTAGAACAACAACAGCAACAACAACAATATATATATATATATATATATATATGAATAGGAATTCATGTCCCCAATTTTTTTTATCTTTAAAAAATATCAGAAAATAATATAAAGATAATAAAAGAAAATATATATATAACTTGTGTAATTAAAACACAAATTTTGTTTTATTGTTTATTTTTATTTCATTGCTTCATAAAAATTACAGGCGTATAAAACAACAATGCAATTTAATTAAAATGTAAACTTTAGAAACAATGAAACTTTCAGGTTTATTTTCATTTAATACACGATTAAAATGTATTTATTTAATTTACCTTCAGAATTTGAAACGGTTTAAAAAAAAAAAAAAAAAAGTTGTTATCGTGATGAACTTAACAGCAATATTTGAAATTAAATGCAAATTATTTAAAAAATTTGATAAATTTGCAGTTTATTTATGGCAATTTGCGAATAGTGAAGTTCTTAAATTCAAAATTAAAGTATGAAGGAATGTTATTATGGCCATTAGCTTCAATTAATTAATTTCATTAAGAGGTAATCACAACTAATTGTAAACAATTAATCTTTTACTGCAATTTGTTTTTTTTTACCCTTTATTAAACTACTATTATTTATAATTGAAGTTAATCATCTCAACTGAAACGTAATAGCCTTACGCATGTTGGAAGATAAAGGAGAACAGCAATTTATAACTAATGAAGTTGGGCCTTATGTGCCAGTGACTAGCTCTCGGTGCCACAGATTTCGGGCTCGAGTCCTGGAGGCGCCATGGATGGATCGGAGGTACCGGTCTAATATGACTGTAAAGCGTTGGACGTAGGGCTGACAATCTACGTCCTACGCTTACATCCTACATCGTAAAAATAAAGCATCTCATGTTTCGGAATCAGGGCCTGATGGCCGAATGGCTAGCGCTCTGGCATTCGGTACCACAGGTATCGGGTTCAAATCCCGGTTTTGCCATGGATGTTTGTGGTTCGGAATCCACTTTAAGCCGTAGGTCCCGGTCCTAATAGGATCGTAGAGCTCTGCGGGGGCATTGTTACTCCGCGTTCGTGGCTTACCATCAAGTTACGCGCGCCCCTTGGGTAATGCAAAGTGAGTTCGGTGCAGCTCTTATGGCCCTATTTGCCAGCTGCATTAGAAGGAAAAAAAAAAATGTTTCGGAATCTGTCAGTTGGCAGACGGCCATTGCTCACAATGGGGCTGTTGCGCCATTGAGGAAGAAGAAGTAATAAAGTTCTCCAAGTTCGGAAATCCAGAGTGACCTTTGCGCCGGCAAAGTTAAAGTTTAAAGCCCCGTAAATGCATGATGGAAAAAGCAAGTAAAATTCAATTTTAAATCTGCTTTCATCAATCTCGTTAAAAATTTATTTTAAACTTTAAATTATAGAAACTTAATGACATGTGCATAACACAATAAATCAGTTTATTTATCTAAAACTTATTTAAGATAATTAATTTGATTTAAGATAATAATATTTGGTAATTTGATTTTAAATTAAATAATTTGATTTAAGATAATAATAATTGGTAATTTGATTTAAGATAATAATAATTGGTAATTTGAGTTTAAGATAAATAATTTGATTTAAGATAATAATAATTCATAATTTGGTTTTAAGAGAAATAATTTGGTTTAAGATAATAACAATTGATTTAAGATAATAATAATGCATAATTTGGTTTTAAGAGAAATAATTTGGTTTAAGATAATAATAATCGGTAATTTGATTTTAAGAGAAATAATTTGATTTAAGATAATAATAATTCATAATTTGGTTTTAAGAGAAATAATTTGGTTTAAGATATTAATAATCGGTAATTTGATTTTAAGAGAAATAATTTGATTTAAGATAATAATAATTCATAATTTGGTTTTAAGAGAAATAATTTGGTTTAAGATAATAATAATCGGTAATTTGATTTTAAGAGAAATAATTTGATTTAAGATAATAATGATTCATAATTTGGTTTTAAGAGAAATAATTTGGTTTAAGATAATAATAATTCATAATTTGGTTTTAAGAGAAATAATTTGGTTTAAGATAATAATAATCGGTAATTTGATTTTAAGAGAAATAATTTGATTTAAGATAATAATAATTCATAATTTGGTTTTAAGAGAAATAATTTGATTTAAGATAATAATGATTCATAATTTGGTTTTAAGAGAAATAATTTGGTTTAAGATAATAATAATTCATAATTTGGTTTTAAGAGAAATAATTTGGTTTAAGATAATAATAATCGGTAATTTGATTTTAAGAGAAATAATTTGATTTAAGATAATAATAATTCATAATTTGGTTTTAAGAGAAATAATTTGATTTAAGATAATAATGATTCATAATTTGGTTTTAAGAGAAATAATTTGGTTTAAGATAATAATAATTCATAATTTGGTTTTAAGAGAAATAATTTGGTTTAAGATAATAATAATCGGTAATTTGATTTTAAGAGAAATAATTTGATTTAAGATAATAATAATTGGTAATTTGATTTAAGATAATAATAATTGGTAATTTGATTTTAAATTAAATAATTTGATTTAAGATAATAATAATTCATAATTTGGTTTTAAGAGAAATAATTTGGTTTAAGATAATAATAATTGATAATTTGATTTTAAGATATATAATTTGATTTAAGATAATAATAATTCATAATTTGATTTTAAGAGAAATAATTTGATTTAAAATAGTAAAAATTGATAATTTGATTTAAGATAATAATAATTGATAATTTAATTTGATGATAAATAATTTTAAGATAAATATTTTTAAGATAATACTTTAAAAGTATTTTCAATGAGTACTGAAAACAAGTGTAAGCACAATATAAACAAGCTATCAATAAAATGAAACACATTAAATATTTAAACACCTACTGAAATTTATTAATTTTACAAAATCCACGTCTTCATTCGTCTAAATAATAATGATTTTGAAGCATCTCGAGTATTTACAAACATTTTTATTTTCTCTAATGAGAAATAAGTATTTTAGGAAATTTCATTCTAAAGAACGGCATATTATTATTCGAGAAAAAGTACGCTTCAAAAAATTAGGATTAAAGTAAAAAAACTAACCTTGCAATAATTTGAATTCAAAAGAGAATATTTCCTTTATAAAGAGGTAAATAATAAAGTAAAAATTATAAATAAAATCACCAGTACATATAAATTTCGGAACCTTTTACTAGATAAAAATCATTACTTAGAGAAAAGCAAAATTGTGACTCGATGTAATGAGAATAAATTATTAAAAAAACATTTTTTTTCTGAATTGGATTTCATTCGGGAAAATATTTTTCAATTTAAAAATCTATTTTTAGACTAGGTTATCAACAAGAATTTTGCGCTGGTTTTAAAATTATTTTTATATCAAGTTAAAGCTTCTTATTTGAAATTTTTATAGTATTCGAATACGATGGAAGAGATACGAATGTGGATTTAATTTTTAAATTTCATTACTTAAACTTTTGCACGATTTTACTTGATAATATCTGATCTAAATATTATTTTACGGTAATTTAACATTTCATATACTATTCCGTTTTCTGTTTATTGAGTTTTTAAGAAATATAAGGTTTTTCTTGTAAGTATTGTACTTGACATTATCTGATCTATATAGTATTTTACAATAATTTAACATTTCATATACTGTTTCGCTTTCTGCTTATTAGGTTTTTAAAAATTATAAAGTTTTTCTAATAAGCTTTGCACTTGACAATATCTGATCTATATAATTCAATTGATTGTCGCTCTACTGTCATCTTGTTCACACGAGGGCTAAACAGACCAGAACCTACAGCTTAAAATATTATAAAGTATTTACAGTATTTAAAAATATTTTGATAAGTTTATTATCTCATTATTATTAAGATCGCCAAGATTAGTGATTTTATTTTAACTTATGAAGAGCAATTTAACCCATGTAGAATGAAAATACCTAAGACATTCAAATCTACGTAGGACAGTGGCAAAACGGATAACGCGCCTGAATACGGATCAGGAGATTCCCTGTTCGAATCCTGGCTGGTTCGACATATTCGCATTTAGCCTTTCTTTTACTCACAATTAAATTATTGTAAGAACTATAGTTCCTATCCTCCTTACCGGGACCTCATTTAAATATTATAGTTTAAAAACACTAAAAAACACGCTTTTAGAGTTAATCAAACTAAAAAATTAATTGTAGTTTAAAAAAACTAAAAAACACGCTTTTAGAGTTAATCAAATTAAAAATTAATTGTTAACATAAGAATAAAATTACTGACGAGAAAATGAATGCCACTACTCTAAAATCGGGGGGTGCTCGATATCAATCGTTATAATTTTTCACTAGTTTCATTCTGAAATGCAGAGTTAGTTTAAAAATGTCATACAGAGCACACCACGCTTTTAGAACAGTGACATTCATTTTCTCGTCAGTAATTTTATTCTTATGTTAACAATTATTTTTTACTTTTTAGTTTAAACTTTAAAAGCATGTTTTTTAGTTTTTTTAAACTATAATTTACTGTCATATAATCACTAACCAACAAACCAATCAATTATATAATTGATAGATTGATAATTATCAATATTGGTTGATGATTATCTACATTCCTTTTAGATTGTTAATATTTTTAATATACTCATTTTCAAATGTCAGTTTAATTCGTAAATGACAACAAAATTTAATTAATTAGTATGGTTAAAAAGTCTGGCGCTGATATTCTCACTACAGATTGATTGATAATTATCCATATTGGCTGATGATTATCTATATTCCTTTTGGATAGTTAATATTTCTAATATACTCAATTCCAAATGTCAGCGCAATTGCAAAACGATAACAAAATCTAATTAATTAGCATGGTTAAAAAGTCCAGAGCTGATATTCTCACCGCAGAACTGACCGTAGAAAATTTAATACGATTCCTCATGGTGATTTAATACGCGGAATGTTAACGCTATCGCAATGAATGCAACTGCTTAACATGCGGAATGTATGGTAATTCCATTTACAGATTACGTAACTGTGAAGGTTGAAATGCTAACCTAGGAATATTCCCAGACGCCTGAATTAATGGAATAAAGTAATTAGCGCCGTCGTTTTTATCCATTGAGAATGGCTTTGACGATGACTGAATTTGATGCCCCGAAATGGCGAAAGCTTTATCTGCTTACATAAATTAATTATGTACCTTATGTTGTCATCGGTGTGCTTTTCATAACACAATTAGCACTCGCCTTCTAAATAGAGTCATCATATACCTCAAAAGCGTCATAGAATTTTAACTTTAAGAAAATATTTAACTTACAGAATGTATATATATAAATTGGTTAATTGTGATGTCGATTAGCATCTTAAAGGATTAACCCGAATGTACTCGTATGTCATATTTGTATCTTTTTGGTACACCACGAATTAACTCGTGAAAAAATTAATTTTTAATTTTGGACTAAAACTAGAATTTTGGTCACCCACAATTTTGGTTTTGGTTTGGTTTTAGAATTTTGGTTTGACATCGTGACATCGTCCATTGGGATTTCCTATTGTTTCACAAGCATTTATTTTGGGGATCTTCAATGCATAAATGACTTGAGAGGAGCAATGTATTACTTTATATAGAATTTTAATTTAATATATATATATATATATATAAATATTATTTGGTCGAATGCAATGTCGATTAATATCTTGAAGTATTAACCCGAATTATCTCGTATGTCATATTTGTATCTTTTCGGTACACCTCGAATTAACTAACTCGAGCAAAAATTAATTTTTAATTTTGGACTGAATTTTGTTACCCACATACGTGGCATCGTACAGCTTGCAACAGTTTCTATTGTTTTACAAACATTTGTCTGGGTGATCTTCAGTGTATAAAGGATTTGAAAGGAGCAATGTGTTACTTCATATAGAATTTTAATTTAAAGAATATATATATATATATATATATTTGGTCGATTGCAATGTCGTTTAATATCTTAAAATATTAACCCGAATTATCTCCTATGTCATTTATGCATCTTTTCGATACACCACAAATAAACTCGCGCAAATTTTAGATTGAAACAAGAATATCTGGGTTACCCACATATGTTCCATCGAACAGCTTGTAACAGTTCCTATTGGGATTTCCTATTATTTTAACAAACATTTGTCTTGGAGATCTTCAAGGCATAAATGATTTGAAAGGAGCAATGTGTTACTTCATATAGAATTTTAATTTAAAGAATATATATATATATATATATTATTTGGTCGATTGCAATGTCGTTTAAGTATTAAGCCGAATAAACTCATATGTCATGTTTGCATCTTTTTCGGTTCACTACAAATAACTTTAGTAAAAATTAATTTTTAATTTTGGACTAAAATGAGAGTTTTGGACGATTGCAATGTCATTTAATATGTTAAAGGATTAACCGAAATAAACTCTTATGTCATGTTTGTCATTTTTCAGTACACCACAAAATAATTCGAGCAAAAATTAATTGTGGTCTAATACGAGATTTTTTTGTGCCCATCCATGTGACATCGTACAGCCTGCAACAGTTTCTGTTGGATTTTCTGTTGTTTTACAAATATTTGTCTGGGTGATCTTCAGTACATAAATGATTTGCGAGGAGCTATGTGTTTTTTTATTGCTATTACCATTTAAAGTTACTTTTCGTTATTTTTTTCGAAATGAGTAAAAGTGAAGACATTTTTAGTGGTAATAGCTGCGATGTATTGTATGGTGACTTTGAAATCTCTGGCGAAGAATCAGGTGGTTATAATTCTGATTGTAATCTGAATTCAGACTGAATGGATAAATGTTTCACGCGTTAAAATGCATTGATTATTATTCAAATGCATATTTTTCGATTTCAGTAATATTTGTTCTGAAACAAAACTGTACTTAAAAAGAAACCCAAAGGGATAACTATTAATTTTTTTCCCTCCACGTATTCCATACTTTCTGTAATATACTTAATGATATTTACTTTTTAAGTCATGGCCGACTCATGGCTCAATGACAACGTGCGCCGCTGGTGAGCATTAGGGCTGAGCAATCCGCTTATGGCCTTGGATATTCCATACATTATTCCCATTCTACTGGAGCTCAAAGAATAGACTTCTAACATATGGATTTATCGTACTCAAACTTACTACAACACATTAGACTACGCTGTCATGTGCTGTAGAACTAGATTCTTTTAGTTCGGAAACATAATGCTATACCCGACTCGTGGCAAAGTGCGCCGCTGGTGAGCAAGAGGGCTGAGATTCAATCCATTGACGGCTTTGTTGTAGACACTGTTTCAAAAACCCAGTAGATTCGATGGCGTTTGGGATGTTCAACATCTTGCCTCGGGAGTCTGACTACCTGATGGGAGTTTTCCGGGTTTTCTCCCATACGATACTATGTGGAATAGTTCTCCCTAAAAATTCTCCCGGAAGGCATTGCCCTCCTTCTTCAGCGGCACATGCTAGGTCAGATTCCGACTTATGGATCTCCATCATATTAGAGCTGCCCCTTTCTCTCCATCCCATGAGATGTTCATCCCGCACTGCAGGACACTGAAGTTAAGACACAACAACAACAACTTTTTAAGTCAATTATACACTCATGTCCATAAATTAAGGGTAATGAAGTTCAGGCAAAGAAAGAGACAGAAGCAAAACAAATTTGACTTATTTGTAATGTCTATTTATTAAACAAAAGGTAAAGAGCAAAAAAGATGCCATATGCTTGACATAATTAATAAAGATTGCGATTTTTACTCCCTGGAGCAAATTTCAAAAAAGAACCTATTTACAAAAAACAGTATAACATGGTTAGTATGAGGGTTAATATGGAGTATGTCTCCCGGACGGTGCAATACAGGTCTTACAACACCTAGGCATGCTGAGTATCAAATTATCAATCTGATCTTGGGGAGTATTACACCACTCATCAAGCAATGCCCTCCGAAGTTCCGGTTGACAGGTGGGAGGGGGTTGACGGGCTGCAATTCGTCAGCCAAGCATATCCCACACATGATCTATTGGATTCAAGTCCGGTGAGTATGCTGGCCATTCCATACGGGTGATATCCTCCAATTGAATGCATTCGTCTACAATGTATGCACGGTGAGGACGGGCGTTGTCATTCATAAACAGAAATTCAGCACCCTTGGCGCCCCGAAACAAACGTGCATGTTGTTCCAGAATGACATCCCGATAGATGTGGCCTGTCATCGTTACACTCTGAACATGCAGGTGAGTTCTGGAACTAAGAATAATTCCTCCCCAAACGAGCCACCCTGCACCACCGTAACGGTGTCGTTCAATGGTGTTCTCTTGGTGGTAACGGGTACCTGGCGCTCTCCATATGAAAGTCCGGCGAGAATCAGACTGCAAACTAAACCTGGACTCGTCGGAAAACATCACACAAAACCAGTGTTGCGGTGTCCACAATGCATTCTCTCTACTCCAGGTTAATCGCAGGCTTTGTGAGTCGCGGTAAGTGGAACACATCTGACAGGCCTACGAGCATATAGACCAATGTGCCCTAAGCGTCTGTACACGGTCTGCCTTGAAACTGTCGTACCGGTAGCTGAAGAGAGCTGACGAGACAGGTCTGATGCTGTGCTCCGTCTGTTTCTTTTGGCAGTAACTGCTAAATACCGGTCCTCATTCGGCGTTGCAACTCGGGGGCGACCTGTGCTGTAACATCTACTCACATTACCATCCTCTTGGAATCGTTGCCAAAGCCTGGAGAGGACACTCTGGGCGATTCCAAGTTCCTCGGTTACTTCCAGCTGGGTACGTCCACATTCCAGTCGTCCGATTATTTTACCACGTAAAAAATCATCCAAATGCTTCCTTTGTACCATAACTATGCGGTTATTACACTGAAAGGCTTTTAAAGCGCTTGTGAACAATTTTACTTCTTTGCCACCTTTCCTTATATACCCCTCTCTTACACTCGTCATTGTGACGTACTATCCGCGCCATCTGGTGGTTTCCTGTAATTTGCATATTCTTCTTCACGATGTGTGTGATAATTCTACAGGTGAAATTTTTATTTTAGAGTTCAATTTCTGTGTGATTCTGAATTATCCTTAATTTATGGACATGAGTGTATAATATAAATACTATTACTTAAAGCTTAGTAGATGTCTTGTTAAGTCTTAGGTAATAGTATTTATATCCAATAAGCGTTTATTTCTTAATATTTCACTTTAATAATGAGAAGAACAGGAATGAACGCGTAAAAATAAAGAAAAATGATGTGGTCGTATATATTCTTCCAAAGAACAAATTTTGAGTATCTTTAGTGCTGATTTCCAATAAAAGTTAAATAGCAGGATTTGTTAAAATATTGTTTGGTATTTAACTGGTTAGTGAACTGCGATGTTTAACTGTGATTTACGCTCGTCCACAGCTTCTTTTGTATGAGAAATAGCCCTTTTTATGGGAGCATTAGTGCCCAGCGGCCATAAAAATGTTTCAAAATTATATTGAAGTTTATATGATTAAAGTTATCGGTGTGAAAGTTCGAATTATCGATATACCACAAATAATCTCTGGTGGACATATGAGGGGTAATTTTATAAGGGTAAACTTTCGGAAGATAAAACAAGAAAACTTCAGGAAGCTCTACTGTTGATGTGGGAGACATCGATTCTCCTTATTATTTGAATTTTTTTTTTATCTTATTATAGTGCGACCATCGAAAAATCGAACAATCAACTCTTCGCTCAATAATCTGCAACGGCTGCAAGAAGGATTGGAAATTATGTTCTTAAATCAAATCTGTTTCAGAGGATATCATATTCAAGTTTCCAATATTCTTAATCTAACTAACTAACTAATTCACTGACACTACAATCCATGTTAGACGATGGCCGTCTGCCTACTGGCAGATTCTGAAACAGGAGATGTTTTCTTTTTACCCGGTATTGTTGTCAGCCGTGCTCCTAACGCTCTAGAGTCATGTTAGGCAGGAAGTTATGGTTTGAAGTGGATTCCGAACCACTGTAAACATCCATGGTACCGCCGGGACTCAAATCCAAAACCTGTGGCACTGAGCGCCAGAACGCTAGTCACTCGGTCATCAAGCTCCTCTTAATTTAACTAGAGCACTTAAAACGACTGAATAATTTTTATTTTGATTCGCATATTTCACGGTCATCAATTATAAAAAAATTTCAAATTTATATGAAAGCTTATGTGATTAAATTTATCTGTGTGCAAGTTCAAATTATCGTAATAATCTTTGGCGGATATATGAAATGTAATTTTAATTTGAGTAAACTTTCTGAAGATAACAAAAGAAAACTTCAGGATGCCCTACTGTTGATGTGAGAGACATCATCCCTCTACATTTTTTAAAGTAATTTTTATAGGTTTTTCCGTATTTCTACTTTGTAACACAAAAATTAATCAACATATCATATCTTGTTGTACAAATATTCCTTCCAGATCCTGAAGAAGATAATCTTCCTGTTCTTCCACTCTAGTGAATGTTGTCTCCATGGTGGACGATACGAACGATACGAGTCATTTTTATAAGTTTTTCCGTATTTCTCCTTTGTAACACAAAAATTAATCAACATATCATATATTGTTATACAAATATTCCTTCCAGATCCTGAAGAAGATAATCTTCCTGTTCTTCCACTCTAGTGAATGTTGTCTCCATGGTGGACGATACGAACGATACGAGTCATTTTTATAAGTTTTTCCGTATTTCTCCTTTGTAACACAAAAATTAATCAACATATCATATATTGTTGTACAAATATTCCTTCCAGATCCTGAAGAAGATAATCTTCCTGTTCTTCCACTCTAGTGAATGTTGTCTCCATGGTGGACGATACGAACGATACGAATCATTTTTATAAGTTTTTCCGTATTTCTCCTTTGTAACACAAAAATTAATCAACATATCATATATTGTTGTACAAATATTCCTTCCAGATCCTGAAGAAGATAATCTTCCTGTTCTTCCACTCTAGTGAATGTTGTCTCCATGGTGGACGATACGAACGATACGAGTCATTTTTATAAGTTTTTCCGTATTTCTCCTTTGTAACACAAAAATTAATCAACATATCATATATTGTTGTACAAATATTCCTTCCAGATCCTGAAGAAGATAATCTTCCTGTTCTTCCACTCTAGTGAATGTTGTTTCCATGGTGGACGATACGAACGATACGAGTCATTTTTATAAGTTTTTTCGTATTTCTCCTTTGTAACACAAAAATTAATCAACATATCATATATTGTTGTACAAATATTCCTTCCAGAGCCTGAAGAAGATAATCTTCCTGTTCTTCCACTCTAGTGAATGTTGTCTCCATGGTGGACGATACGAACGTCAAATCTGCTGCAATCTACCGTCTTAGTTTGAAAATATTTCAGGTCAAAAATTTAAATTAATTAAAGTAAGCAAACATTCATTCATTTAGCTTGACAATAACGAAGCAAGTTGTTGAAAGGTATAACCAATATACAGCTTTAAGATCATAAGTACAAGAAAATTTTTCCTTAAACATTCACATAGAGTAAAACATGATTATAACATATAACAGAACAATCATGTCAATATATTTACCAGGTTTTCAGTTGTAAAGTTTCAAAATAGTTTTTTCTGATGAACATTTATTTCGTAATTATAATTATAATTAATCATAAAAATGATTAATAAGCCATAATTTTTTGAACTTCCAATGGCAAGAGAAAACGACAAACAGTTACGAGATCAAAACAGTGTAAAACACACACAAGAAAAAAAAAATTAATAGTTTAAAAAAACTAAAAAACATGCTTTTAGAGTTAATCAAACTAAAAAGGAAAAAATAATTGTTAACATAAGAATAAAATTACTGACGAGAAAATGAATGTCACTGTTCTAAAAGCGTGGGGTGCTTTGTATGACATTTTTAAACTAACTCTGCATTTCGGAATGAAACTAGTGAAAAATTATAACGATTTATATCGAGCACCCCACGCTTTTAGAACAGTGACATTCATTTTCTCGTCAGTCATTTTATTCTTATGTTAACAATTATTTTTTGCTTTTTAGTTTGATTAACTCTAAAAGCGTATTTTTTTTTTTAGTTTTTTTAAACTATAATTTATTTTTCATGTTTTTATTTTGTTTGTTTTCCACTTGGCCGGTTATCCGCTAAGTTTACATACTTTTTACCCAACGAAATTTTCGGCCAATAGGAAGAGCGCAATTCGACATGATCTCCCTTCTATGCCTTTGAGATCCGCCTCTTTTTAGCCATCGAAATTTTCGGCCAATAGGAAGAACGAAATTCGATCGCGGATATTACTGAATTTCTACCCGGGGTGAAAGACAGCTGGGCAACGGGCGTCCCGGTTACGGAGTTCCTTGATGGTTTTAAGAATCCCAAAAACTCCACATCTTAAATTAATTAAAACATTAGCATAAATTGTAGTTTCTTAAATTAATGAATAGAAATAATTAAAAATAAATTAATTAATTTAAAATTTAGGAAAAACATCTGCTTGAGAACAATTAAAGTAGGAGATCGAAAAAGCTAAAGCTATCGGTACAATTAAGAGTCCGTTGACGATGCCCAAAAATAAAAAGGTTAAAGTTAAAATGAGAATTTTAAGATAAAAGTAAAATAAAACAAAAGGAATTAAGATTAGACAAAATAATTATACAAAATAGGTAGGTTTTGATCAGTTGCCTGATTCGCCAGTAGATGGCGCCATCAGTACCAAAATCGAGCCCAAAGAGTCAGTTACATACATACATACATACAAACATACAAACATACAAACATACAGGTGAAGCTAATAAAAGCGTATTAAAAACAATTTGAGAAAAAAGTCAATGCCTCATCAGCAAAGTTCTAGCGCCCCAATATCTTTTCACCTCGGAGTCCTCATGCAAGTCGGGGCATCCTACTATATGGTGACCGTCCGTGACTCGTCTTTCCCATAGAGGGGCAATTTGGGCTATCAAAAATGCCAATGTGGTGCAGATCGCTCGCCTAACAGTCATGGCCCACCGTCACCATACACTCACCGCCACCGCGCATTCATAAACCATAAAGTGAAAATAGCCGAATATTCTACCTTAGAGCCTCTATCATGAGTCGTTGTTTTCGAATGCCAAACATTTTAAACTGGTAACCGAGCTTCCTCTTACACACTGGCAATATCGTCGCCCTTTGGCGTTCAAAAGGATTAGTCGGTGTCGAGAATCCTCGAGGATTGAGAAATGATTAGTCGGCCTCGAGACTCTCCCCTGAGAGGATGTACATCGCAACCTGAACTCGTTTAGTTGATCAGCAGTCTCTTCCCCCGAGAGAAAATATATTTATCGCAACCTGCGTATCAGTTAGCCTACAGACTCTCTCCCGGAGAAGAAGTACGTTTAAGCGACCCTGTGCTTGTTTTCGGGTTTTAGGCTTAGAAGTGGATTCCTTCCATGAATCTATAATTATCTGTCTTTAAATGTGTGTTAAATATCGTAATGTCTCTTAATTATATGTGGTGTCTGTGCTGTGGTGTTTGTGTCAATAAAGTTGTGAGTTCTCAAACCTGTGCTTCAAGTATCTCAACCCAACCACATCCAGTTACAATCTGGTTGGCCAACCTGCATTTACAATCTGAATTTATTCACTACTAGAAGAGTAAATTCAGCTTTAGTCAGGTGAACCCGGGAGGCCCAATTGCACTGGAGTAACATTTTACCACCATAGTTTTAAATGAACAAGATCAGGAATGGCATATGGGGGTTATCACCCGTCTCTCTCCAACACCAGCCAGCGGCCTAATTGGCTAGCGCTCTGGCTTCTGGTGCTGCAGTCTTCAGTTTCAAATTCTGGAGGTTGCTTGGTCCCGGCCTAATTAGCCTAAAATCTGTACTAAATGACGGTAGAGCAACAAACCAAACCCACATCAGCCCAACAGAAAATTTTCCGTCCTACGGATTTAGCGTGATCTTTCACAAGAGCTTCCATTTCGGCTACTTTTCCCTGAAACACAAAGCTCAGGGTCAAATTAAACAATTTCGACTTTAGTATTCATTGATATTTATTGTCGCTAATTTTTGAATGATATGCTTTATCACTTCTTGGACAGGTGCTTATTAGCATAATTAATCAAAACATAAATCACAGATGAATACAAACTGCATATAATAGAATGGTGTTCTACCTCATTATATTAACTTCGTTTCCTTGAAATCGTAACGCAGAATTTAGGTCTGCGGATCAGACATACTGCGAATTTACCCGCGCAAGGTTAATTGATTAATCTCCTCGGATACATGGAAGTGATTTTAACACAGTTTTCACGTTCAAATACAACCTGATAATTGCATATTCAAAAGCAATAGGCACGAAATAGAGCTGGGTCAATATTCACTTCGGACGGAATCAAATCAATTTGTTGATCATTAGATATACGCATTAAGGATCATTATACTAGTAGTAATAATTATAGAAGCGTTGATTACTGAATTTGGTAAGTAAATAAATTCATCATGTTTTTATTATTTAATAAATTAGTATTAGTTTATTTAAGGTAATATTAGCGACAGTTATTTCTTGACTATTATATAATGAAATGTATTGTATTTCATTCTATATTATACTATACTTTGATTACCATATGTCACGAATAAACCATCGACGGGCGATGAGAGAAAGATATTCCCTTTGAGGAATTTTAGGGGTAATTGCCCACATTTGAGTATCGTATGGAAGAAAATTCGGAAAGCTCTTGTCAGACAACCCCAAATTACCACCTTAACAAGTTTTGTTGATAGATTACTCTATCCGTGTTCAATTCTTAGTGATGGTGTGTATTGCAATCATTGATCAATCATTTTGATAAACGAGTAGACTTGAGGATGATTATGGCAGAATGTCTAGCATTTACCACTAGGTCTTTTACAACCGTTTTGTAATTTTTCTTAAATACTGTATATAAATATAGGAAACTCCTTTGGATTTCTTTATGAGTTTCCTTAAGGTGTACCTAATTATTATTTCTTTAAAGGAGCACATATTTATTAAGGTGCAAATATTTATTAAGACTAAGATAGAGATAGACTCCAAGACATAGACTCTTTGTAATTATGGAGCAGTCATTAAAAAATATTGAAATTGGTTTACGGTATATTATATTTATTTTCATATTTATCATACATCGTTACAAAGAAAATTAATACGACATGGTTATAACTAATTTCATGATTCACGACATTGCAATAAATAAAAAAAAATGTTTTAATGTTTAGTTCCAGTTTATCAAAGCAGAATGCAAACTTTTGAATTTTATAATTTAATTTGTAAAAATCCCCATCAACCACTATCCCACTAGGATAATTTTTTTAACTGTACTTAGTTATGAGATTAAATACTTCATTTGAATATCCGAATTTCTCTTTTGTAATGCTCATCTATTTATAATTACGCTAATATTCGTTTTTATGAGATTTGATTCCCTTTGTCAGATGTCTCTTTATTTATGCATGAGTTATTTTCATACATACTGGTCGTAAATTTTTAAAACAGTATGCCTTAACGAAATAAGAAGTAGAGAACTTCATAGATTTCGACACACTTTTTTCTGAATCCTAGAAAATGTTAATTTAAATAAATAATGTAGAATACGTTATTATAGATGAAGACAAGGGCAAAATATAAAAATTTCAGGAGAAATTGTTATTTTCATTTCAATTTTTCACGTTTGAAGAAGGTAATCAATTTTGCGAGAGAAAATAAGGGAAACCAAAATCTTCTAACCATCGAATGTATTTTAGTTATTAAATCTGATGTTATCTGTTTGACTGTGAACGCATCATTTATGCAAAAAGCATGTATAGATTTTTATTTATATTTGCAAATGATCGAAGTAGAAACATTTTTTTAAATTGGTAGGGAATTATTAATAATAATAACACGAAGATAAGATGTTTGGTAGAGGAAGGAACATTAAGAATTAAATACAAAGGAACTTGTTTACAATTAAAAGGAAATAAAAATATTAGAGATTTGTAAATGAAACTTATTTTTAGTATAGATTTTTCTTTATATTAACGAATAATAGCGAATGAACTTAGTAGAACTATTGTTTAAATTGGAATGGATTTATCAGTAGTATTATCAATAATGACACGAAGATAAGTTGCTTTGCTGTGGAAGAAACATGGAGAATTAAATGCAAAAGAACTTGCTTACAATTGAAAGCAAATAAAAAGATTATAGATTTGTAAATAAAAATTATTTTTTGCATAGAATTTATTTATATTAACAAAGGAGCGAAGTAAAAAAATTATTTAAATTGGAATGGATTTATCAATAATATTATCAACAATATCACGAAGATAAGATGCTTTGCTGAGGAAGGAACATTGAAGATTAAATGCAAAAATACATACTTACAATTAAAAAGATACAAAAAAATTACCGATTTGTAAATAAATGTTATCTTTTGCATAAATTTTTATTTATATTAGCGAATGATCGAAGTAAAAACATTGTTTAAATTGGAATGGATTTATTAATAATAATAACACGAAGATAAGATGTTCTGCTGAAGATGGAACATTGAGAATTAAATGCAAAAATACTTGCTTACAATTAAAAAGAAATAAAAACATTATAGATTTGTAAATAAAAATTACTTTTTGCATAGATTTTTATTTATATTAGCGAATGATCGAAGTAAAAACATTCCTTAAAATTGGAATCGATTTATCAGTACTATTGCTTAGGAAGATAAATAATTTGTGTTCAATGGTAATTGATTTGGATATCATGTTACTTACGGACAATCCTGTTTAGCAATGTCCTGTAAAATGCTAATGGATTCTAAAATGATTGACATATTAAGATAGGATGGTTATCATTGCTTTCAGAATAAAGGGAGATATTCAATTCAGAGTCGATGAAGAGTTTATTATTGAAGGAGGGAGCGTTGCGGTTAGTTGGCTTTTAAGAGCACTTGGATATGACAAGTTGGTAAATCTCATAGTAAGAATCCATCATCCATAAGAACTATAACACACCGCACGTGTAGAAAAATAAACTGAATCCACCATGAATTCGCACTAGAACAACATCGGGCCACGCGCGGACAGAAAAAGAAAAAAGATTTCTCACCGCAATTTAAATAAATTTTACTCGAGATGTGTGGCAACAGTAGAGTGTTCCATCATTTAAAAAAATTATTAGTTAGTTATATAGTTGTTAGTTGTAGTTTAGGGTTTACTTTGTAGTCATTGCTTTCTTTGTAGAAAACAAGTAATATAAAATTTTTTTTTTTTTTTAAAGTCAATTTCTACTTTTCTTTCACTCTATTGCAGAAAGTCCTTTATAAATAATTTTTATTCATTTTTTAAGTTTATCTGGCGCCATCTATTGGTAGATATATGCAACTTAAATCTAAAAAAAACTAAAATTATTTCATTAAGTTTAATTACTGAATTAATATTTGAAAAAACTGTATTAACATTAAGTGCCATGAACTACAAGTTAAAAAAATGTATTTGAACTTGAGTGGAGGAATAAAAAGTATTTTATGAACGATTGAAAATTTGAACAAGATATATATATAGGGAGAGTGTGAGCTAATAGAAGGAATTGAATAAATTATATGTTGGTGGGCGAATACACTCATATTCGGCTGTACTCTGATGTTTAGCTTTTTTTAAATTAATTACATTCCTATCCAGTCTAGTGACGTAACAGCAACTTACATACTTTGAAGATTATTCTACTAGTGTTAGATTTTCACTGTTGGTGTTTGTTGAAATCACTGCTTTGATCACTGACTTGATAATTATGGTAGAATGTTTCTCACGGACTAGTTGTTCTTTTTTTGTTTTACTCAAATACAATATAAAAATATAGGAAGATTCTCTGAATTTCATTATGGATTTAATTTTATTCCTTTGCTTCTCCATACTAAATGAAATAACGACCATCAACTGCAATGTAATTACTTCAAAAAAGTTGGTAATATGTATTGTTTATTATTGTATAGCATTGCTGTCAGTATACTCTGTTGTATTTATTGATTTTCTGTTATTCCTTGCCTTCTCTTTATTATATAAATAAAGATGACATACTGAACTGCCATTCTTTTAATAAAGTTGACGTTACTGACAGTTGATTTTATCGACCCTTTCACGCCGATAATTTGATATGCCACTGATTTCGATCGATAAATGCAGTTTTTTTTTTGGTTAGATGCTAAGAAACTAAATATTGTTAGGAAAAATAATTTTAATACTTACATTTAGCAATTTTTGATCTAATACAAGAATATTTTTTTGTCAAAATATTGAAAATTACCTTCATAATATTACGATTAATGTATGATATTTTTAGAAATGAAGATAACTGGCAATTATAGATAGAACATTAATTATAGAATATAATTGACATTTATTATAGATAGAAAATTAATTAAAGAAGACAATTGACATTAATTATAGGTATAACATTAATTATAGAAGATACGTTAATTATCGATAGAACAGGGATTATAGAAGATAATTGATATTAATTATAGATAGAACATTAATTATAAAAGATATTCGACATTAATTATTGACGATAATTGGCATTAATTATAGACAGAACATTAATTATAGAAGATAATTGACATTAATAATAGAAGATAATTGACATTAATTATTGATAGAACATGGATTATAGAAGATAATCGACATTAATTACAGATAGAACATTAATTATAGAAGATAATTGACATTATAGATAAAACATTAATTATAAAAGATAATAGACATTAATTATAGATAGAACATTAATTATTAAAGATAATCGACATTAATTATTGACGATAAGACATTAAAAATCGAAGATAATCGACATTAATTAATGATAGAACATTGAAGATAATTGACATTAATTATAGATAGAACATTAATTATAAAAGATAATAGACATTAATTATAGATAGAACATTAATTATAAAAGATAATCGACATTAATTATAAAAGATAATCGACATTAATTATAGAAGATAATTGACATTAAAAATCGAAGATAATCGACATTATTATAGAAGATAATTGACATTAAAAATCGAAGATAAATCGACATTAATTATTGATAGAAGATTAAAGATAATTGACATTAATTATAGATAGAACATTAATTATAAAAGATAATCTACATGAATTATAGAAGATAATTAATATTAGATAGGACATTAATTATTGATACATTAATTATAGAACATTAATTAATGATAGAACATTAATTATAGAGGATAATTGACATTAATTTAATTATTTTTAAACTAACAATATGCTATTTATTTACATTTAAGTGATTATTAAAATTAAATTTTTTAATTAACAATTTTTTAATTAAATTTTTTTAATAACTTTTGAAATACGCCTCTTATGTTAAATGTATGTAATTTGTTATTAGTTCATTAGTAAAATTTCGAAATATTTTCAGTATATTTTAATAACATTTCAATTATAATAAGATTGAATGGAAGCTTTAGTATTTTGCTAACTTTTCTCTAATAGCAATAATATTGAATAATGTCTTGACATATTAGTTCGTAAGATATAAAAGTGCGAAAATTTGTATGAAGGTTAGAACCACTTGCTTTTAAGCTTTAAAAGTTAAACTTGTCTAAAAGTATGAATTGAATTTAAAGCAAAAAATACGACTGAATAAACAAAACATTCTATGATAATTCGTAAAAATTCATTCAATCGTTTCAATAACACAAATAAATAATAATAAATTCTTAAGTTTTATAAATTTATTGTTTTATTCAATTTTATAAAATTTTGTTATTTTCGAATGCCGAATAAAATAATCTCACGCCATCAGCTATTAAAACGGAAAAAGAGTAGCAAATTTTGTTCCTTGTATTACATCACCAACAGCATACTACACTGCCCCACAATATGTAATCAAAATTGTATTAACCTCCCCACATTGTAACATCAAAATTGTATAATCTCTCCACATTGGACCATCAAAATTGTATAATCTAACAACATTATGCAATCAAAATTGTATAATCTCTCTACATTGTACCATAAAAATTGTATAATCTCCCTACATTATACAATCAAAATTTTATAATCTCCCCACATTATACAATAAAAATTATATAATCTTCTCACATTGTATCATCAAAATTGTATAACCTCCACATATTTTACCACCAAAGTTGTACATTCCTACATTGTACAATCCATACCACATTGTCACCACATTGCGAATTATTCAGGGGCAATTAAAGTAAAAAGCTCATTAGCTAATTGTAGCTGCTAGAAAAAATTAAAATATTAGTTTTCCATTACTTCAAACTTCTTTTACCACTATTTTCAAAATTGAGTGATAAAAATTGAACTTTAAAGAATTGAAGAAGAAATCATAAATAATGGAAGAAGCAAAATAAAAAAAAATAATTTGCCAATAACGTTAATTGTTGATTTAAATATTAAACAAAATAATAAACATAATAAAAAAATAAAATTGTGAGCATTTTATTATTTTTGGAGGTCTTTTTAAAATTTCAAATAAGTAATTAATTCCTTTTATTAATTTAACTCTGGAATAAATTCTTCCAATCAAATTTTTATGTGTAATTTACTTTTTTCGGAATAATATCTCTTTTAATAATCTATTATTGTATTTAAACTGGTAACTCTAACTAATTATACATTATGAAAATATATATAAATGAGATGCTATACATGCACACATTGTTAATAGTATCACACATTCTTCATAATATTTAAGAATTCTTCAAATCTAATTTTTATGCCTATTTGCCTTTTTACGAAATAAAATCTGTTTTATTAATTATCTTTTATTTGAAATTGGCATATACTAGAATTAATTATAGATTATCAAAATAAAAGGAGACATACATACAAAGTAGACATTTTTCATCATATTTAATCATTAAAATTTTTTAAAATAATTTCGTTGTAGAAAATCAAGTTTTAAAAAATACCTAGTTAAGTTTAACATAGAAAATTATTTCTACGCTTTTAAATTTATTTAAATTTTAAAAATATATTGGCCACTCTAAAACAATTAATGAAAATAAAACAACAATGTTGACAATTTAGTATATGAGTAAAAAAAAAAAAAAAAAAAAAAAAATGTTTAAATAAATATTTTACAAATTTCTTGAAAATTTAAAAATCCTACTCTATTTTACCTCAGGTTTTTAAAATTTCAAAACAAAAAATAATAAATTTAAAAAATAAAATTATTTAATAATAATTTAAAAAATATAATGTTTAGCATTAATTTTAAAATAATAAAATAAAATTAATTTCAAACAAAAAAAATATTAATTATTAAAATAATTACTATTATTATTACAATAATTATCAAATTATTAATTTTAAAAAAAATTATTATTAAATTATTTTATTTTTTTAAATTTATTGTTTTTATCTCGAAATTTTAAAAAGCTGAGATAAAATAGAGTAGGAATTTTAAATTTTCTTTGGAAAATAATAAAATAGAATTAATTTCATACAAAAATTAAAATTAATTTTAAATAGCTTAAAAATAAATTAAATAAATAATTAAATAAATTAAAAATAATTTTAAATAAATAAATTAATTTTAAAATAATAAAATAAACTAAATTTAAATTAATTAAAACTATTTTTAAAGTTAAATTTATTTTGAAAAATAAAATTTATTTTAAATAAATTAAATAATTTTAAAATAATAAACTAAAATTATTTTAAAACGAAAGTTAAAAATTAAAATAGTTTTAAAATTAAATGAAATTTTGAAATAAAATAAAAATTAATTGAATAAAATTAATAATATAAACAGTTTTAACCTGAAAATTTAATTAAATTTATGCTGATATAATTTTTTTTCTAGTCTAAACTCTTATTTGTATTATGACTTGAACAAAAATTCAAACTTCTACATCTGTGCATTGGATTGTAAGTTATTTGATTAATTTGTTATTAAATTAAAACTTTCTCTCACTTCTGACTTTTAAAATTACGCATGTGTGGTGAAATTTGATTAAATTTATTTCTCAATTCTCACTTTTTTTGCGTGAATTCTTGACGTCAAGGTTTTATTAAAAAAGAGGAAACTGGTTGCTACGAAGTTGCAATTTATTTATTTATTATTTAACTCGGATACGGAAATTTATTCGGTCTTATATTTTTGTTGTTACTAAGAAAGAATTTGTTTTTCAAATGCAATATATTTCAATTTAAAGAATATGACAGGGCAAGTTTCAAAAACTTGGAAATTCCAAAAACGTAATTCACATAATCTAAACGTAATTCACACACTTTATTTTTAATTTATTTATTTATAAACTTATTAAAAAAAAGTCCTCTTTCAAGAAATCAAGTTGCTATGTAAATTATATTTTTTTAAAAAATGGTTCGCACTTTTGAACATATAATATAATTTCACTTCACATTAAGCGATTAATTTTTAAAAATTTTTGTTTTCTCATATATTTCTTTAGTTTTCAAAGTTCAATAAAAAGAAAATATTTATGGTATGGTATGTAAGAAAATAATTTTGATATGTTTCATATTTCATCATTTTATAATACAACAAAAATCAATGAAATTGTTTTTAATATTAACAGTGAAAGTTCCGTTTGGAAAAAAATTTATAAGTGCAGGGTGATTATAATTAAAGTACCACTTTTAAAATGTTGTAAAAAAAGAACCACTCGTCACAGTGAGTTCAAATTTGTATTGAAGATGCTTGAACAAGGGGGAAAAAACCTTTCCGCTCACAGTGTCACAACAGTTGAATGACTTGAAAGTCATTTTTTCCGTCAAAAAACTGAAACAGTCAAGCTCATTTAACATTATAGTTGGTCTAATGTGGCCAGCCAAGCCAAATACGTTGTAATTTCGATTCAAAATATTACTGGCAGCCGAATTCACTTTCCTTATGCCGCTTACAGCGCCATCTATTAATACACATTGGAACTTTTTTTTGATGCCATACTGTTTCCGCATTCTGAAAATATCTTCAGTTCAAATTTGAACTCATTGTGACTAGCGGCTCGTTTTTTACAGCATTTTGAAAATGGGACTTTAATTATAATCGCCTTGTATTGACAATTTTAAAATGTTCCCTCACTTTTTTTTAACACTCAAAAATTTTACTTTTAATCTTTTAGAGAATACTTTGAAAGTGTATTTTAGAGAATATACCAAAATTTATATTTACTTATTTTTATCCTATTGTTATTATTATAAATTTCAATTACTCTATTTTTCTTAATTTTGATTGGGAAATTTACTATATGCAGAATATTTCACAATTGAAACAACATCACATGTCTTATTAATAGTGAAATACAATTGAACAATACGATTGTGACGCTCATATAAAAAAAATCAAATACAAGTATTATGCTATTATTTTTAAATGAAACTTGATTCTATTACTTGTAAGTCTTGTAATAAAAAAAAATTTAACACTTTGTAGTTAAACTAACATGATTTATTGAGTTTGTTTATTAGTTATAAAAACATCTAACTTGTAACAAATTAACACGTTTTATAAGTTATAAAAACATATTTTATTGATTTTGTATTTTAAATTTGTATGTTATAATAATTGTAGTTTTTGTACTAAGTACCACACAATAATGTTCAGTGGTAGTATTATTGAATGGTACATTACCAAGTGAATGAAAACGTTGTTATAAGGATAAAAAGTATTATCAAAGAAATATAAATGTTGAAACGAATTTAATTTATAAACATATATGTTGTTGTTTCTTATCCCACTTGCTTAACTTTTAAGCATATAAGTTGTTGTTTTTATCCCATTTAGCAGACAGCAACATCTAGACAAAGTCCAAGAACCCCTGTGGTCTCATAGAAAGAGGGGCAGCTTCTGTTGTGATGGAGCACTTGGTAGAAGTCTGACTTGGCTCCGTGATGCTGACTTTAAATGGGTAGGATTGTCAGCCCAACGCCCTATAGTATTATTAGACCTAAACCTAGTGGATTCCGAACCACTACAATCATCTAGGTTATTCATCTTGTTTCTTATCCCATTTAGTAGACAGCAACATCTAGACAAAGTCCAAGAACCCCTGTGGTCACATAGAAAGAGAGGCAGCTTCTGTTGTGATGGAGCACTAGGTAGAAGTCTGACTTGGCTCCGTGATGCTGACTTTAAATGGGTAGGATTGTCAGCCCTACTCACAACGCCCTATAGTCATATTAGACCTCAACCTAGTGGATTCCGAACCACTACAATCATCTATGGTACCGTGGTACCGCCGGGACTGAACTCGAAACCTGCAGCACCAATCGCCAGAGCACTAGACACTTGGCCATCAGGCTCTTTAATATATTTAATTAATTAAAATAATTTAAATGTAATATAAAAATTATAAATAATTAGATAAATTTATTTATGATAAAATCAATAAATAAATAATTTTAATTATATTTAAAATGTAAATAAATTAAATATTTAAATATAATTTTATTAAAATTTAAATAAATATAATTTATTTAAGTTTTATTTATTATTATTGGTAAAGAAACTATTAATATTATTATTATAAATTATATATTTGTATTATTAATGAAATTTCAGAACATGAATGAATTTGATTATATAAACATATTTACAACTATTGCCACAATGCAATAGTTGGAACATCTCTATTTATAAAATCGCTATTAATTTTAGTTGTAAGCTGCCAGAAAATTTCACACACCATCTATGTAAACATTGAAATTGAATGCTATTTTATTTAACATCATTTAAGTGATGTACTTAGCAGTAAAAAGCTTATTTCTCTGGTTCTATTTCTGTCTAAAATAAAATCTAATAGTTCACCAAAGCTTCAAAACATCGAAATTTATTCAACCATTATAATTTATTTATTTTCGGTTTTTAATGCCATAAAAGATATGAAACATTATCACGAATTATATCTTTATACTCGAATATGTTAACCAGCACCAGTTGTAAATAAGCGCTGCTTTTACAAGGGATGTAGGCCAGCTGAAATGTGTAGTTTGTATGCGTTAAATTGCATTTCAGTTCTAAGTTCTGCCATCGGAAACTGAATGCAAATGAGATTTCCATCTTAGAGGGAGATTCTGAGCTTTTGAAAGCTGCTTACTGAAACAGTCTGTTAGGGACAAATACAAAGTATTCTGTACTTTAAGTCCAATAAATGTGATGTTTATTCACGGATACAAGAGATTTGCAATAGAAATCAATATTTCTGAAGCATCAGATGTTTTTAGTACTAACTTCTAGATCAGCCTGATTGTCTTGCCTGATTCTTCAGCCTGATTGTCAACGCTCTAATGATATTAAACGGGGATCTACTGCTTAAAGTGGATTCCGAACCACTACAAACATCCATGGCACCGCCGAGATTCGAACCCAAAACCTATGGCAGCGAGCACCGGAGAGCTAATCACTCGCCCATCAGGTCCTATAAGCATATATTCAATTAATTAAAATGCTTGGCTCTTGGCTCAGTAGCAACGAGCGCCGCTAGTGAATATTAGGACACTGTTTCAATAAACGAGGAAACTCGATAGCGTTTGGATGTTCAGCATCTTGCCTCGTGAGTCGGACTACAAGGTGGGTGTTTTCCAGGTTTTATCCCACACCATATGTAAATACGGGTACTTCCCCCTAAATGTCCTCCCGGAAGACACTGCCCGCCTTCTTCAGCGACACGGAGCAGAAGTCAGACTTTTACCTATAGGGGCTCATCACAACAGAAGCTACCCCCTTTTCCCTGCTTAAAAGAGGGACACTACAACAGCAACTAATTAAAGTAATATAAAAATTATAATTAAATAAATTTAATTATAATAAATTAAATAATTAAATAATTTTAATTATATTTAAAATGTAAACATACAATTAAAATATTTTAAATAAAATATAGATAGATGTAATTTATTTAATTTTTAGCTATTATTATTAATAAAGAAATTATTATTATTATTATAAATTATATATTTGTATTATTAATGAAATTTCAGAACATGAATAAATTTGATTATATAAACATTGTTGGAACATCTCTATTTATAAAATCTCTATTCATCTTAGTTTTAAGCTGTCACGAAATTTCGCAAACTATCCATCGAAACGTTAGAATTGAATACTGTTTTATTTAACATCATTTAGGCTATACACTTAGCAGTGAAAATCTTATTAGTATGGCTGTCTTTCTGTCTAAAATAAAATCTAATAGTTCACTAAAGCTTCAAAACATCGAAATTTATTCCACCATTATAATTTATTTATTTTCGGTTTTTAATGCCATAAAAGATATGAAACATTATCACGAATTATATCTTTAATACTCGAATATGTTAACCAGCACCAGTTGTAAATAAGCGTTGCTTTTACATGGGACAGCTGAAATGTGCAGTTTGTATGCGTTAAATTGCATTTCAGCTCTGAGTGCTGCCATCGGAAACTGAATGCAAATGAGATTTCCATCTTAGAGCTGATTCTGAGCCTTTGAAAGCTGCTTACTGAAACAGTCTGTTAGGGACAAATACAAAGTATTCTGTACTTTAAGTCCAATAAATGTGATGTTTATTCACGGAGACAAGGGATTTGCAATAGAAATCAGTATTTCTGAAGCATCAGATGCTTTTAGTACTAACTTAAAAATCTGAAAAAGATTGTTTCTAACGATTTTAAATATTCTGTATCTAAGTATTTCAAATGTGTTGTTTTCGAATGCTTTGCTGTTTTGCTTGATGCCATTATCTAATGGAATGGAAGATTATACATGTATATATAATACAGGTGGGTATCAAAATAATGGAAACACCCTAAAGTTATAAGAAATCCTTTACTAATATGGCATAGGAAAGCCTTTGTAATCCAAGCTGTATTACGTAGCCTTTGGCATGTAATACAGCTTGGATTCGCCTAGGAATCGAATCGTACAATAATAGAATAGTGATTATAGGATTATTAAAAAGTTCTTCTTGTAGATATTGTTTTCCCTATATCTAAGGGGGATATCTAAGGGTTCTGGGAGAGATGCCGGTGGATAATGTCGATTCCAGATTGATCGCCTAAAATAGACCATAACGATTCGATGATATTGAAGTTGGGGGACTGTGCGTCCCATGATAGATGTTTCACATCATCCTCGTGTTCATCAAAGAAGGATTAGACAGGTCCCGTTGCATGAATAAGAGCATTATCATCCTGGAAAATTTTATCTTCTGCAGCAAACGAAGTTTCATCATAGGATGGACCTGGTAAGTTAAAACTTCTCTATACTTCTTCCCCATGATCCTTCCTTTTTGGATTATGATTGAGCATGGCTAGTTGGAAGAAGACATTCACGATCGTACACTTATGCAAGTGTCCTTCAAACGTACATCAGTCCTGTTGTGGGGAAAAGTGTGAAAGACGTTTCGCCAGACCATATTACTTTCTTCCACTTATCAATCGATCAGGTTTTATGGTTGTAGGACCACTGTAGACGACGCTTGGCATTAACAAATGTGACAAGTAGCTTGGGAATTGATGTTTTACCGTAAATATTCTATTTATGAAGGTGCCTTCTAACTGTAATGATTGACACTGGAGAATCCAGATGCTGATTAAGCTCTGTGGTCACTTTGGATGCAGTTGTTTTGTTTTTATACATTACAGTCCCCTTCGCTACCCGTCTGTCTCTTTCATTCAGCTTCTTCCGTCCACTATTTTGCTTTGCCGAGCTTGTCTTCCCACGTTGTGTGTACTCTATCACAACTTTAAAAATTGTACCTCTAGAAACGCCTAAAAGCTTGAATGTTTCGTCCATAATTGTTCTAGCTAGTGGGGCTCCTACAGTTTGGCTTCTTTGAAAGTCTGGGAGGTCTGTCACTTTAAGCTTTTGACAAAAAAAAATACAACTTATATACAACTTTAGAAAGCTTGTATACATGTATAAACATGTATACAGGCTTGTATAAGATTGCATACATAATGTGCGCATATATAAGTAAGTATGCAACTCAAGCAAGTAATACACATGTAATATATATGTATAAGCAAGTATGCAACGTAAGCAAGTAATACACATGTAATATACATGTATAAGCATGTATGCATAAGATTGAATACATAAAGTATAAACTTGTATACAACTTCACTAAAGCTACCTCATTATCATGATTTGTATTTTTTATATTAAAACAATAAATAATAGCCAAACAACTGAAATATAGGTTATTATTATTAATATTATCGCATAACATGTGAATATTGACGATTTGAAATATATACCGGCAATATGAATTAATAAATTATTTTTTTTTTAAAACTATAATTAAACTAATGTGTATTAGAAGGAATTTATTTCCTTAAAAAGATTAATAAATTTGTCTTAATATGAGTTTTAACAAATTAATAAACTCCTATTTAAGGTAAATTTTTTTATAAAAATTTGTTATTTGATCAATTTACACTTGAGAAAATTTGAAATTTGAGAAACAATTTTTATTTATTATTATATTAATTTTACGTTTTGAAAAAACTATGTTATTATTAGATTTGCATTTTAGAAAAATTATTTTAATTAATTATATGAAAAATTATGTTTATTAATTATATGAAAATTTATGTTAATTAATTATATGAAAAATTATATAATTGTATATTTTTGAAAATTATTTCACAATTACATTTACTTTTTACACAATATATCAATTTTGGAAAATTTTTTTGATGAAAAAAATGTTTTCTACCTTTAAAAAGATTTGTTTAATCTTTGCAATTATTTATTATATTATCATTTTATGTTTTCGAAAATAGGCTTCGATTCAGAAAGCAATTTTAGTTACTTTTTATATCATACTTGCTGAGATTTTGATTTCCCATTTTTTTTTCAAGGGAATCATTCAAAAAAGCGTAGGAGTTCGAACCTTAATCCGAATTTAAGGGTCAGATTTGACATTTGCAACATCTTGTTATCTTAAAAAGTAGTTGGTGTCGAAATAAAGAATTACCGATGCGAAAATCATACTGATGTTATAAATAATGAACTATGAATAGTGAAAAAACAATCACAAAAAAGTATTTTTTTAACCGTTTTTTTGTTATATTTTTTTTAAATTCTCTAGTTTTTTAAGAAAACAAAAGCATAATCGTTTATAATTGATCATTAGTGTCCTTCAAAATTAATATGAAACTCAGAATTAATATCCTTCCAAGCAAATTAGATTTATTTTTAAAATACGATATTCATTTTTTTACACATATGTTTCTATTTTTTTAGAAGACTTAATTAAAATAAGTATAAACATTTCAGTGACAAAATTGTTAAAAAAATTAGTAGCACAAAAATAGTTTCTATAATTAAAAAGGGATTAAATAATATTTACGTAAAAGACGCAAAAATTAATTTTTTAATATTCTTGGATATTCATTAAATCCTGAAAAATTAAAAATAAGATTACAAATTAAGTAATATAGGGTAAAAAAATAAAATAAACGAGAAAGATTTCTCGATAAAAAATAGAACATTTTATTATTTTTATCTTATTCGTAAAAAATAATTAGTAAAAAAATAATTAATAGCACAAATAAATATTTGCTAAGTACTAATTAATTGAGATTAGTGCTAAAACTTATTTTTTAAAAACAAAAATAGTTCCTTTTAATAAAAGCAAAATAATTTATTTATAAATTAGTAACGTAACGTCTCGGCTTTTATTAGATTTATAACCGTTTCAAGAACATGGCCACTTTCAAGTTCATGGGAACACTTAAATTATTATTATATACAGAACACTATTTACAAAAAATGAAAATTAAAGGTAATTTTATTCACAAGTGCAGCTCATTCCAAGTTCGGAGATCAGTTCTCGAGTCTACGACGAATATAACGCACTGGTCTATGGCGCAGACCTTAATTATCACACGGCATGATACACGGCACGATACACGAAATCACAAGGAGCTCACTTTGGAAACAGAAGGAATCTCCGACCTATTCAGTCATTTCAGAGAAAAGAAACAACACTCCTGGTCGACTAGGGGCAGAACACCTGCCTTCTTCACCAAAAATTTCTTTTTAAGACAACTCGTAAAGTGGGTGTTCAATTTTCCTCACTCCTCATTGGAGTAGACATTTCTCAGCTCGTGGTCTATCAATCACGATGGAACAACTCATGGTTTATCAATTGGTTGGTATTCAATCTGTAATTATTTCGACCACATTCATCAGAACACACAATGTCTGTGCGTTTTAACCTTCCTACAGGCATTCGCTAATTTGATGAGTCTCATTGTGCATGACACCGAATATCTACTATCAGATTTGAGTGGCAGGTTGTTCTCATTAGTACAAAACACTAATTGCATGTAGTATAACTAACCGCAATAAAATTGGTCTGCTGCCAAATTTGAGTGATGGGTCTATTATATATTTGTCCAATACTAGACATTTCTCTCTCCTTGGAATTAAATGCCAAAACTCTTCCCGTGAGAAAAAAAATACTACAGTAATAATATACATCGTTTTTACAGTATCTGCCATAAAGATTTCATTAAAGGTATGAAATATTTATAATAATTTTTATGAGTAAAATGATTGAAACAAATAAATAAATTTCTGCTAATAATTATACAACAAACGGTTTGGTTTTTCAGATATTTAAATCATTAACCTACATTTAAAAGATTATTTATACTATTCCATTAAACTATGCCTGAAAGGCACTTTGATTTTTCTAAAATAAATGCAGCCTATCTAAAGTGAAATATGAAAAAAAAAACCTTTTATTTTAGTACCTTCTGTGCAACTTTAATTTCAGACGCAATTTAATTCTTACAGTTATTTTTTTTAAATAATTTCATTTCCCGAATTGAATTCGCTGATTGCTTTTTTTGTGAGTTAATGCGTGTTGAAATGGTACGGCTGTACCTATTAATTTTACACACAAAAAATAGAATTTATGAAACTCGTTTATGTTAGCCTTAAAGGATGAATAAATTACACTGAATTTCAAAGGAAAATTTTTCTTTTATTTATAAATTGTGGATAATATTTAAAAAAATAAATTATTGTGATAATTTAATTTGGCATTCAGTACCGCTGACTAAGTGAAAGACAAAGAAATAATTGCCTGTCCCCTATGGCATTGCGTTCGGTAACCATTGAAATCTGAAAAATAATGACAATTTATGCTTTGATAATATTTTTTAACACAATTATATGAATGTGTTCCAATTATAGTTTTTTATGTTCGAAATAGTTAATATTTCCTGCATAAGAAAGGGGAAAAAATTATAAATAATGATTGGTATCGTAATTTTTTCTTCTAAGTTTTAAATCATTAGGACGACTTATGTGACTAATCGGTATTATACGTCACTCATAAGGTGCAAGTGCAACAAATTCAAAGCTACAAAGGTCAGTAACATCACGTTTGGTATAATACTTGCCGAAAAGGCTTTCCAAAATGTTATGGGTTGTATGTCGTATTGAAAGAAATCTGAAAAATTCTTACGAAGCAATATGATTGTTGGTGTGTAGTGTGAAATATCTTCAAATACTTACTGCCCTGCTTTTCGAAACAGCAATTGTGGTATTATATAATTTAAAAGAATTAAATATAATTTTTTCTTGACTTTTTAAAAATTTTTTGTATGAAGTAACCCATAAAATATACATATTACAAAATTAGAATTTGTCAATGCAGATACTGTTTAAGAAATGCAATACACACAGATAATACTTGGCTGTATTATGCAGATAAACTTAAAAAGGTACTATCGTGATTTCTTAGGTGTAACGTCTCGGCCTATCTTAGACCTGTAATGGCTTCAAGAAGAAGACCACTTTAAGATTCATGGGAACACTTTCATTTTTATTTACAGGCACTATATATATATATAGAGAGAGATTTTTATGCAAAGAAATAAAAATTTAAAAATATAAATTTTATCACAAGTGTAGTTCACTCCAGAGTCGAAGATTTTCAGAGTTCTAGAGTCTACGTCGAATCTAATTGCCTGGATAGCAGCAGACCTTAATTATCACACGGCGTGGTACACGAAGCCACAAGGGGCTCACTTTGTAGACAGGTGGAATCTCCATCCTGTTCAGCCACTTTACAGAAAAAGAGAAAAACAACACTTCTTGTCGACTCGTCTCAGATCATTCTCGCTGACCTTCTCCAAAAACTTCCCTTTAAGAAATTCCGACAAGAAGGGAAATCAGCTTTCCTCACTTCTTATTGGAGTGGACACTTCCTTAAACCATATGCGATCACCAATCACAATGCAGCAACTTATGACGTAGTCCATATCCCATTTGTAATTGCTTAGCCCTGCGAAGGTGGCATAGACAATCGCTAATTTCATGAGGTCTCATTATAAATGACACTGATTATCTGCTATCAAATTTGAGTGACAGGTTGATCTCATTAGAACAGGACACTAACTGCATGTAGTATAAATATCCACAACACTGCTTATCTGCTGTCAAATTTGAATGATATGTTGTTATTATGCACTTGTTGAAGAATATACATTCCTCTTTCCTGGGAACAGAAACGATACGTCTGTTCTCGTATGAAAAATGCTACAATGGTATTGGTTGGAATCTGAAAAACTCTTAGCAAGCAATACGATTGCTAGTGTGAAACATCGTCTCAATCCTCACAGAGATGACTCGCTTTATCAAGCAGTAATTGTGGTATTATTTAATTAAAAAAATATATATAATTTTTCTTGATTTTTATAATTAGATATAAAGTAATTCCTAAGAGGTTCATATTACAGAATTATAATTTGTGAATGTAGAAACTTTTTAAGAAGTACAATACACACACCGATAATCTTGGTTGTATTATGTAGATAAACTTAAAAAGATACTGTCGTGATTTCTTAGGAATAGAGACATCACGTTCAACACAGATATAAATATCATATTAATAAGTTTTTAATAACATTTTCAAGGTTCCAATGTTTCTAAGGTGTAGTTTAACTTAATAAATATTAAAGTTACAACATTTACAAAGTAATAACAGTACAAAAAATAAAATATTATTTGTGTGCCAACGAATATATTCTTTTTACTATTTATAGTCAATTTTTTCTTTAATGAATTAAAATTTTTCTGTTACTATAACTTTAATTAAATAAAGTTATAATAACATGCTCATGCTAAGGGACTTTTATCTCAGCGTCCATTTTAAAAGATAATAATAAAAAAATCACAAGATAAGATCTAACGGTATGTATTCCATCACAAGTGTTTGTTGTTGTTTCTTATCCCACTTGGCTGGCCAAGCCCACGAGCCCATATGGACTCATGATTGAAGGGGAAGGAAGCAGCTTCTGTTGTGATGGAGCACCCGTAGGTAGAAGCCTGACTTTTGCTCCGTGACGCTCTTACAGTCATAGGAGACCGGGACCTACGGCTTAAAGTGGATTCCGAACCACTACAAACATCCATGGCACCGCCGGGATTCGAACCCGAAACCTGTGGCACCGAGCGCCAGAGCGCTAGACACTCGGCCATTCAGGTCCCAAATTTGCCAACGGCACGCAGTGTTCCCAGGTGGTCACCCACCCAAGTACTGACCGCGCCCAATGATGCTTAACTTCGGTGATCTAACGAGAACCGGTATATTCAGCATGGTACGGCCGTTGGCCCATCACAAGTAATGATACGGAATGAATCATCTTAATACATCCGTTATACAAAGAATAAAAAATCAAAATTGTCAACACAAATAAGATTTTAGCAGTATGGTGAACATCTTACAGATTGGAGAAAATAAAGGATGCTGGCTTTCAAATGTTATAAATGTGTTATCTATCTGCATTACTACACATAAAAAACCCAATATTTTTTTATCTATCAGTAAAGTAATGTAAGAAGATACGTTTCTCTTATGACGCGAAATCTCTGTCATATTTGCATTTATATTAAAAATGTGAAGTGTCTTTTCAAATTAGGTTTTTATTTTATTTTTTTGAAGTTTTTCCTACAAACATTCTACAAAATGGGAAATGCATGACAAGTAGCTAATGTCTTTTTACACGGATTTCCCTATTCATAGCATTAAAACCAGAAATCTTTAAGTTTGTTAACTATTTCTATTTCTACGTCATTCCCATGCCAGCGTAATGAAGAAAAAGAAAAGTACAAATCCCTAAAGATGGCAAGTTTTCTCATTTGGGTCTTCCTCGATTTTCGCAAACCTCCTCCATACAAAGAAAACTCTAAAGTGCTTGTTTTATTACTTTCAAAATAAAGAAAATAAACATTATTACTCAAATAATAATCATCTGAATCGGAGAACTTGTTTGTGTAGGAAAAAAGTTACGTAATGTAATGTCTCGGCCTATACTAGACCTATAACGGATTCAAGAAGAGGGCCAATTTCAGAAGAATGGGAACACTTTAAATTTTATTTACAAACATTAATTATATATATATATATATATAGATATAGATATACATACATATATATATATATATATATATAACTATATATATATAACTCTATTTACAAAAATGAAAATTAAGGATATAAATTAGATACGCAAGTGCAGTTCAATCCAAGATCGGAGATTTTCAGGGTTCTCCAGTCTACGACGAATATACTTGCCTGATCAGTCGCAGACCATGACTATCACATGGCATGATTCACAAAACCACAAAGGGCTCACTTTGAAAACGGGCGGAAAACTCTGGCCTATTCAGTCACTTTAAATAAAAAGAAGAAAAAAAGCACTTTTGGTCGATTCGTCGCAGGATTCTCTTCCTTCTACACCAACAATCTCCTTTTAAGACAATTCATCAAGAATGGGAGTACGCTTTCGTGACTTCTCTTTGGAGTAGACATTTTTCGGCCCATGATCCCAAATCGTCCCCAATCATGATGGAATAACTCATAATATATCATAGATGTAACTCATAATATATCCTAGGAATAACTAGGAATATATCATAGGAATAACTAGGAATATATCATAGAATAACTCATAATATATCATATATCATAAATAAACATATATCATATCTATAGATGTTTCAACTTGTGAAGGTCGCACAAACATTCGCTAATTTCATTATTATACATGACACTGAATCTCTGCTATCAGATTTGAGTGACACCTTGTTCTCATTAATACAAAACTCTAATTGCATGTAATATAACTACCCACAACAAAGATCGTCTGCCGTCAAATTTGAGTGATGGGCTAATTATATATTTTTCAAATAACATACATTCCTCTCTCCTGGGAATGAAGTTCTAAATTTCTTCTAGTGTGAAAAAAATGCTACGGTAAGCATAAACCACATTGTGTCTCATTGTTACCCATGAAATGTGCTGTAAAATGCTTCATGCAATTGAGCTACCGAAGCTAAATGTTGGATGTGCGCTCAGTGATAAACTTATTATTTGAGTGGCTGAAGCGATTTACTTCACTTTAAAGAAAACGAAAGTCTGTTAAGACATTAACGTATAATTTTCAACTTACTCAAAGTTTCCATAGACAGTACCCAGTGTAACAGTTCCACGAAACTTAGTAGGATTTGAATGTATCTTTCTCAGTTCTGAAGCACAACAGGGTTCCGAAGAAGCTCCATTAATTATTGTACAAATTTAAAGAAAAAACAATTTAAAAGAAATAATTTTTATAATGACTCTACGTCATAAAACCTAATTTTGTTTAAATTATAGAAAATACAAAAATTATGTAAAAGTAAATAATAATGGCATTTATACTTCTTTTAAAAAATAACGTCATAATTGATCAATTTCATCTGAATAAGAAATTTTAACTGCAGACATTTATCATAATTGCAATAAATCTATTTAGAAATCTATGCAAACATGCTTATAATTCTTGTAAGAAAGAAAACATCATGTAAAAGGGATGCATAAAAAATAAAGAAATTTCATTTATTATTATTTTTTGACGTATAATTTATATCATCCTCATAATTTTATATCCTCATCTTATTTAATGTATGGGTTAATAGTGGAAAATATATATTGTTCTCCTAAATAACTTTTTAAGAGGAATTAATTACATATGCACTACTAGTGCAAAACTAGAATATGTAGTAATCCGATAGCTTAGTCGTGGCAAAACTCACAGTTCTTTGAAGTTATCGCAATTTTGTTATAGTACGACTTTTTATAGATTTCCAATAGTTTTTTTAAAATATCCAATAGTTTTTATAAATTTTCAGCAGTTGCTTATAAATCTCCAGTGGGTTTTATAGATTCACAGAAATTTCGAAGCAAATGTCTTGCATTGTTTATCAGTGTGGTCGATTCTTATAGAGTGACTGAAATCAATAGCGGAATAGTAAATTTGAACTTACGCTACATACACAAATTGGATTCGAACCCAGTACCTTTCTGAAGCCTTATGCAAAAATGATCTAATTAATTTATCTAAAAATATTTTAATAATTTCAAAATACTGAATTAAAAGTTTTTAATATCATAACTATGCACCACTATATTTTTAATACTGAATAGCATGATTAGAAAAATAATTTTTTTTTGTACTTATTTAAGTAGTAACATTATTTTGAATATTAGTTAACGATAATACATTCATGAGACACATTAGTTAGAGTCATTAGGGCTTAAAACATCTTTGACATTTTAATAGTCCCCATTTCGCAATCCAATACACCTGAATTATTGGATAATTGTCCCAGAAATAGCTTTCGAGTCATGGCAGCAAATTGAATTACATAACTGCCTTTCATCAATAACTCATTTATTGCATAAAGAGTATTTCTTTACTGTTGTCTTACAATTCATAGAAAAACATTGGGTGGAAAATTTAAAAAATAAGTATTCTGAAAAAAGATCGGTGGTTTTCCAAAAAAGAATTACAGGAAGGTGGTAAAGGTTTAAAAATACCTCTTACAATAAACTCCTGTATCAGGCATAAATTTAATTATATAATTTTATTTAGTTAGTAAAATATTAATAAATTTATAAAAATATTTAGATTTTTAAATTATGAATACTATAATATGTTATTTTTAAATTAAATTATTAGTTAGAAATTATTATTTACTACTTATTATTAAAATAAATTATTTAAAAAAATTATACATTTTATTTTTTTATATGTATGACGGCTCAAATTTCAAATAGTATATTACGATCTTCCTATTAATGGACAATGAAGGGAGGATAACTTTTAGTCATAGCTGTCCTGCATTTGTATGTTGATGAGAGAAAACTCGGAAAAGCCCCACTAGGTTATTGTCGATCAAAACTCTTATCCACGCTATTAAATTTACGAACATGATAGGGCACAAATAATTTCAATTCAAATATAGAATTTTTTTTTTTTAGTATATTCGAAATTTATTTATCTCTTAAAACTTTTTTTGTGATTTTTTGAAAGAAATTTCAGAGAAGCTTTCTTAAGACATATAACTATTATATGACTGACTCATTTTTGATTATCTGCGTATAATGCATAGAATTCATCGATAATATTTTAAAGAATAAACGATAATACTTTAAAAAAAATCTCTTCAAATAAATAATTAAATTATTCGCATTTTTTTTTCAATTACCTTGAATACAAGGTCAAATACAAAAATACAGCGACTGCATTCCAACGATTCTATTTTTGGTATTGCATTACGAGTGCACTGTGTTCGACCTTGAACTGTATTCTTTCAAGATAACAAGTTGTAACCTGCTTTGTCGATTCAGACTCAGTGGGAGAGCAGTTTAATACTATCTTGTTTTTCCTGTTTACAACTACAAAATTCAAGTAGTATTCATTTTTCTGATGAGGGCGTATACGGAATTAAAATCGCATAGGTACTCTGAAACCAGCACTGACATTTGCCGAAAAATATTGTACTAGTATGCTAAAAGTGACTTCCGGTGTTTGGTGAAGATGCAAAAAGTCGATAACAGTTTACCAAATGTTGTTACAGGCTTATGGATATAAAAATGTTGCGTGTTCATGAAATAAGAGATTTTTACAAGGCACTTATGATGACGAACGTGCAAGCCAAACACGCACCAATCAAACGACCATTACGAAAGTTCGAGTCACCACTCGAAAAGAACGAAGATTGAGTGTCCGTGCTGTTGTATAAGAGCAGAAAAAGTAATTTAACAGTTAAGTAACAATATTATAGAAAAGTTTTAGAAAAATTAAGGGAACGTGCAAGAAAGAAGCACCCTGAATTGTAGAAGAACTGATGGATCTTGCACTGACAATGTGTCCCCCTACAATGCGTTACTAAGCAATTTTTGGCCAGCCAAAATATCCTTCATATTCCACAGATTTAGCACATTGGGATGTTTTTTCTATTCCCTTAAATGAAATCGACGCTAAAAGATGGAAAGGATGAAATTGGTAGTTAATAATATTGCTAACTTTAACAGCTTATTATTTGACATTGGCTTAATACTTTACCGTTTTTTTTTTGGAAGTTACGCATTTCGCCTGTTTGAAGAAATCATTGTAAGCTCTAAAATATTAAAAACTTCTTTAAAAAATTAATTTTGTTGAAAATGCAACGGAATGGAATGGAATAGAAATGTTTTCTTATCACAAATCTGATCCATTTTTAAATAGAATTGTCACTTGTGATAAGAAATGGATCCAATATGACAATCGTAAACGTTCAACACAATGATTGGACAAGGATGAATCCCCAAGACACGCTCCAAATCCTAAAAGTAGCTGATGGTGAGTGTTTGGTGGTCTGGAGCAGGTGTGATTCGTTATCATTTCTTAAAATTTGGCTCATCGATTCCAGCAGAAATATGCTGCAATCAACTGAACGAAATGATGCAAAAACTTAAAAAAATCTCCCCAGATTGACCAGATTGACTTTTATCTTATTGCAAGATAACGCTAGACACACGCTATAAATAACTTCGACAAAAATACAGGAATTTTAGTTGGAACTTCTTCATGATCCTCTATATACACCAGACCTAACCCTCACTGACTATCACTTCTTCCTTAATTTGGACAACTTTTTAATAGGAAAACAATTTAATTCCGACAAAAACTGTAAAACTGGTCTGAAATTCATACGTTCTCGTCCGCTAGAGTTTTATATCACCGGCCTGAGCAACCTGCCCGTCTAAATGGCGAAAGTGTATAGACAATGTGGTTACATATTTCGATGAATAAAATAATTCTGTATATTTGTAAGTTATCAACCAATTTTACCTTTTTTCTACACATTTTGCCCTTAACGACCCAATATTTTACAACTGTAGAAGAAGAACGGGCGAAGACAGTAGAGCTATTGCACGACTTAATGGAAAAAAGGCATGCAGAAATGTTTTGAGCCGTATGCAGAAGTATGAGAACTTGGTGTGAATGCTACTTTAAAGGCGATCTCCGGTAAGTATGCATAACAATAAAGTAAATCATGTCCTCAAGTAAACAAATTTTCAACATCAATATCATTATTTTTTTTAACAGATCTTGAAAAAAATTCAGAAAAATGCACATTTTTCAGAAACTTTTAACTTTATGCGAAAAATACACTTTGTTGATTTTCCATAGTCTAGGAGAGAAATTGCAATTTTTTCCAATAGAATGGCAATATGTATTAACAAAATAAGCTACATTGCAAATTGTTTCTCTTTAGTTCTATACTTTATCGATTTTAAACGGAAGGTTTTTCTGTCTTCTCCATGTTATCGGAATACATCGTTAGACATTAATCCCAGTCATTAATGCATGATTTACGTCAGCAAAATATTTAATTGGTTTAAATCGATGTTTTTTAGTTGAATTTATGAAATCCGTTATTAAACTTGAAAATATAAACTATGCATTTGTAAATGCCAAAAAAGCCTTGTTTTGTGAAAAAAAAAAGGCGAAACAGGTATCATACTAAGACGTGAATATAATTTTTTAATTAAAAGATGCATTAACCCCTTAACTGCCGCCGGCGTATATATACGCCCTTCCGAAGTGCGATCCTTTGCATTGCGCTGCTATAAAGAAAACTGTCCCCACGGTCTTGGAATACCACAAAATGATCTTGACAATGTTTGAAACGGATTTTATTATTTCAGAGAAAAGGGATAGGGGTATTGGTAAAGGGGATGTTTCTGAAACGATGAGTCATAGATGTGCAGTTTTTGCTTCTGTTTCCGTTTGAGTAGGTCGTGCTTTTTTTTATTCTTCTTTTGCTTCCGTTTCGTCGTGAAACCAGCTATCAATGCAATGAAAGTGATTTTGGTTTATGTGACTTGGTTTATAAAAAACAAGTTTAGACATTTTAAATAAATAGTTATTTCTCCTATCATATTTTACATAGGAAACAATAAAGAATTCTTGTTCTAGGAAATATCACACAGCAAATAAGTTCTAACATCTGTTTTATTACACTGTTATTCTATACTTTAAATTTAGAATTTTTGTTTTTTTTGCATTTTATTTTTTCTGTGAAAGTAAAAAGGTTTTATGTTGCAAAACGCACCTCTTTTTTTCCTCCAATACGTCGCATAACTACGCGCGTCTGTATGAAAAACGGTGGCACTGGGGAGCGCATCTCGTAAGTTTTCCTCGGCAGGTAAGGGGTTAAGAATTAATTTTATCAATTATAAATAAATTACAGTAGGAAGTACAGAGGTAAGACATAAATATTTTATATAGCCTAGAATAAATTACACTCTGTTAAATTTTTAATTTTGAGTTATTAAATTTTGTATCATTTCTTGAGTAATCAATTAAAGTTGGAATATTTTTTCTATATTTAAATTTTTTCATTATTCAAAATGTCATATTATTGCATTAATTATAAATACGAAAATATTGCATAAAGCTCAGAATTTTTCTGTTTTTTTTTTTTAAATTATAAAACGTTTGGTAAAGGAGTTCTATTTTTTTTAGTAAACCATTCTAAAATTTATTATAAAAACGAAATTTCATAAATTTAATTCTCAATAAGACGCTTCATCATCATCTTATTTGCCTCTACAGCCCATGGTGGGCAAAGGCCTTCTGCCTACTGCCAATAAAATGTTTTCTATGATAAAATCTTTAAAAAAAGTCAACTTCTTTACTTATGAGGCGTGAGCATATCTATGTGACTCGAGCTACAACGGTTTACACTGTCGGTTACTATAAGTAGTAGCATCTAGTTACTCGTAAATATATATGCTATGATAATGTATGCTATTCACTCATGAATATCTATGTTATGAGTTTCTCGCAGGAATAACTGCACCATGACCATTTAACGATTTGTTTTATAATTATTTTTTACTAGGACTTATTGAAAGTATTTTTTGAAAGTCCTCCTATTTGTTGAATTATAATCGAACGGAATGAAATTAAATTAATATTGGATGATATTGAAGACTGAATTTTTATAATCGAAGATCCTAGTACTTTTCAAGTATTGGGCATTTTGACCTAAATCCTTCACAGCTAGAAAGGAGGATATATAGTAAATTAAGCGTTATTCCAGCGCGTTATTCCAGCGTTATTCCAGCAATTTTGAGCAAACATTTCCAAAGACGATATTTGGGTGGGAGGGGGACGATATTTGGGTGCCACTCTATCCTTCCCTCTTCCTCAATCCCAACGGATAGACTTTCCGGCTTACGGATTCATCGCGCCCTTTCAAGGCAAAGCTACTACAGTTTTTGAATCTGTTTCGTGTGTTGGGTTTCTAACTGGATTCTGCATGTTGAGAAGTCATACATGTTGTTTACCAGGTATTGGAGACTGCAAATATTGGATATAGCTAGAGATTCAGAATCATGATCGTTTGTTTCATCAGTCTGTTAAGCACCCATACGAGTAAGACTATTATGTATTATCAAATAATATTTTTGGTAATTTGACTCAGAAAGTGGATATAAAAAGTTTCCACGGTGCCTTCTTCACAGTAACAAGAAAGTGGATATAAAAAGTTTCCACGGCGCCTTCTTCCCAATAACAAGAAAGTGGGTATAAAAAGTTTCCACGGTGCCTTCTTCAGAATAACAGGAAAGTGGGTATAAAAGGTTTCCACGGTGCCTTCTTCACAATAACGTGAAAGTGGGTATTAAAAGTTGCCACGGCGCCTTCTTCCAAGAAAGTGGGTATAAAAAGTTGCCACGGTGCATTCTTCAAAATAACAAGAAAGTAGGTATAAAAAGTTGCCACGGTACCTCTTTTACAATCCTTTAATATAAAATGGCAATGTTGCCATATAAGTGCTGGATATTACGTCATTATTTCCATGTCCTTTCATTACCGTTATTCTTCAACATCTTCTACGTAGGTAAGTTTACGAGTCCTTTCAAAGTTCAAACAGTCTAATTCTCTATTGGCTTAAATTGGTTAATAAAAAGAAAAAAATTGACATCATCTAAAAATCAATAAGACCAATATCGGAAAATAAACACATCACGTAGAGAGTGAACTGTTTGATCAAGACTTAATTAAATTTCTGAGCGAAAAAAAGTTGTAGGAGAATAAGGGAATAGTGGGATAGTCCAGCGGCTTTTAAACTATGCAGATAAGTCGAAAAAAGGAGAGAGAGGTATATATTTGCGAGAGATAAAAAATAAATCACTCTAAGTAAAAGAAAAAATAACAGAAGAATAACTAATAAAGCAGTTGTTGAATGAACGTAAAGTATAATTATGAAATTTATAACTGACAATAATTAATCTGAGCAATTTCAGATCCAAAATTTGTCTCTTTCTTTCTCTCTCTCTCTCTCTTTATATATATATATAGAGAGAGAGAGAGTTTTTGTGTGTTCAGAGAGAGAGAGTATGTGTGTTCAGAGAGAGATAGTTTGTGCGTTCAGAGAGAGAGTATATGTTTTTCGCTTTATTATTAAGGTGTTGAAAAATTTATTATTAAGGTGCTGAAAAAATTTATTATTAAGGTGTTGAAAAAATGTATTCATTTATTATTGGAAAAATAATTACATTCTTATGTCTTTGATTCGTCAACGAAATTAATGTTCACTTCTTTTTAGTAATCTCTTTTTTCACTTGACATATAACTAAATGTTTTCCTCTTTATTACTAAGAAGTTAAAATCAAATGCAAGTTTCTTAAGAAAAATTTACTTGTAACATGGGATTTAGTAGTTAAGTATAAAAAAATGGTATAGTTGGTATACTTAAAATGAGATATTTAATATGCATTATGCTAAATATCCCATTTTTTCATGGAAAGTTATTTATTTGATAAATCTATTATTATCTTTATCTCTCTCCCTCCTTCTCCTATATATATGTATACATACATACCTACATACCTACATATACATATATATGAGAGAGAGAGAGAGAGATATTTGGTTTAGTTTGATTTGTCGTTCTACGGTCATCTTGCGCACACTAGGGATAAACAGACCAGGATCGATAATTTAAAGTGGATTCGAACAACTAACAATCATCCATGCCACGGCCAGGATTCGAACCTGAAGCCTGGGGTACCAAAGGCCACAGCGCTAGCCATTTGGGTCCCAGACCGCGAGAGGGAGGGGAAGGGGAGAGAAAGATAATAATAAACTAACCAAATAAACAACTTTGCCATAAAAAAAATGGGATATTTAGCATAATGCATGTTAAATATCTCATTTTAATTATACCACCTGCTTTTTTTATACTTAACTACTAAAAAATCACAAGTTACAACTAAATGTTTTTTTAAGGAACTTGCATTTTTTTAATTCCTTACTATTAAAAAGAAAAACATTTTATTACATGTGAGGTGAGAATAAATTACTAAAAAGAAGTTGACAATAATTTCATTGATGAACCGATGACACAGGAATGCAACATTTCAAAAAATAAATAAATAAGTATTTATGGCTAATTATTGTATGCATTACAAAGAAATGGATAATAAATAGAAATATTTTGAATATCCTAATTTTAAATTAAATTCTCTTTAATTAATAAATTACCTGAATGAAATAAATCACTAGATTTCTGTTATTAAATTACGTAAAAAAATGAGGGTGGTCAAGTGGTAGTTCATTTCTTTTAAAAGCGCTTCAATTACAAAACTGTTTAACTAAACAGCATAAACGCAATAAAATTAGCATAAACAAAAACTTGTCAACTTTATGTTGACAAGATTTTGTTTATCCTAATTAATATTGTGTGAAATAATTACAGTTTTGAAAAAAAAAGTTTATGTATTTCCTTAATTTTTTTAATTTAATGATTTTTCTAGCATTTAAAAAAAAATTATTTATATGAATTTATATATTTTTAAGCCCTTTAAGAAACTAGGAAGCTTTGTTTCCTATTCATTTTCCTCACTACCCTTTGCACTTTCATTTAACTAAGAGTTTCAGTGAATGGTGTTAATATTAAAGCTATGATGAATGAATTATGATAGCGAATCTCCCAGAGATGCTGATAATGGCTATTCTGGACAACCACTATCAGCAGACTATAGTTAGATAAGATTATTCAGGCTAATATGAGGATTCAGACTATTAGCAAACTACATCACTGTAGTTAGATAAAAGCATTTCAAAGAATTAAATTTCTGGTTTTTATGAGTATCTATATCCAATGTTTAATTAGTGTGCATAGTTGAGTAAGAGAATATTGTTTTTTTTGTATTGAAACATTTATTTTTTTTACAATGGTGAGAATCTTGAACCTAATTTATGAAAAAAATTTAAATAGATATCAAAATAAACAAACAAATAATAAAGAAAGACCCATGAGAAATTCACAGATATTGGAATATGGATCTCATAGTAATCTGTATAGCATGAATATATTTTTGTTTAAGATATAGTCAAATAATTATACGAATAGACTAAACAACTCAGTATTTAAATCAAATGACGTAAAATGGATTTTTTCAAACATAAAAAAGATTATTGTCATAATAAGATAAAAGATCATTAAAATTATGTCATTAATAATTTGCTTAATTTTAAAATGTATAGAAATACTTAGTGTATATCCCATTAAACATGGTGAGTAAATACAAGAAATAATATATTTATTTGTATATATTGATTAGTTACTTATAAATCCTGAATTACAAGAACATATTACTAAACTATTAATTAATAGCCATTCGTATTCTTCTAAGTATTTACATGGGAAAATCCTCTGAAAGATTTGTTTCATTTAGAGGTACATGTGTCATAAGATAACTCACCAATTAATAGAAAATTTTGAGATCCACAACCCATATTTTTCAATTATTTGCTTGTAAATATAAGAATATTATTGTTGTCCATTTTTTCTCTATTTAGTGCTTATGTAATTTTTAATTCTTTATGACTGAGTATATATTTATTCTCTATAAATTCTATTTCAATATCCACGTATCTTTTCATTTACTTAAATAAATATTTAGCAATATTTTTGAAATGCAGTTTTTAATTTTTAATTAATTGCAATAAAGGAAAATACAAATAATTTAAATGTTACTTATTTAATCCATAATTTTTTAATGGATAATAAGGCTTATGTACAATACATAAGGTTATGCACAATATATGGACTATGTATAAAACATAAGGTTTGAACTTACCTTGGCAATCATTCAACATAGCATTCCTCACAGTAAGGTACTCAGACGTCATAAACTGTGCTATCAGTGAAGTCTTCCCAACTCCTTCGTCTCCTATAACAAACACCCTGTAGTGAGAAACATCCGAGTGGGCCGTGGAAGCACTAGACGAGGCTCGATCTCTAAAATCGTCTGTCCCCAAAGAGCTCCTTGACCCCTCTGACATCACATTCACATCAGACCTTGACCTGAAGCACACTTGGTCACCCAGATTGATGACACTGCCACGGCTGGTCACACTGAAGCTCCTGAGTCTGTAGAAGGACAAAGGATCAGTGTCCATAGGAGTTTCAGAAGATCCTTTCAAACGATCTCCAGGTCGACTGGGCATGGTATACACCCTCCTTCTGAAAGAGTTCTCAGTTGCAGACGAATCCTCCATTTTCCTGCTTGTCGATGCCTCCAGTCTGCTTAGCTGTCTTCTGGATGTCAGATCCAGACTTGTCACAGTTGTCAGAGAAAGGGAACAAGCACCCTGGGTCGCCTATGTCTGGCCACCTTAGCCCTAATTGCCTTTGATCTCATGGGGCTGGAGGTTGGAGTGTCTCGAGGACTTCTTGGGACGATAGATCTTGGTGGAGATGTTCCATAACAAGCGAGACTGAGATCTGGCACGCTTTGGCCTATTGTTCTTCGGTTGCAAAAGTCACAATCGTCTGGGCTGTGTACATGCGTTATGTGCAAAGCCATTGTTGAATGTTGATGAAATATATTAGTTCAATTCAACAAGAAAAGCCATCACTTTTAAAAATAAAGTTGCACTATTTTTGTTTTCAGAATTTAGAAATTTTGTGATAAGAATATTATTCTTCGTCCATGAAAATTTAAAATGAAAAGGTATATTTAATTTTCAGATGATGATATTATTCTAACATAATTATTTATTTAATTTAAATTAAAATATATGCTCTTTAATAAGAGAGTTCCATGTAAGAGTACATTTTCATTCACAGAAATTTTGAATGTTATATTTCAAAAGATAATAAATAAAAATACAAGGAAAGTTTAAAATATTTTTAACTGATTCTATAGAAATTTGAACTATATATTCTGTTAAACGAGGTTTTAAATGAAATTAAAATATTTTTTATTATTCTATTAGTATAATTAAAACAAATATATTTTTGATCAATAAGAAACAAATATGGATTTCTTGTAATAAAAATTAACTAGACAGAAATGACTTAAGCTCTCCGATAAAATTCCACACTCTTTTATAAAATGATAAAATTTATTTCACTATATACTTTTTTTGTAAACTCTTTTTAGCGACCAATTGTAAAATTAGCACCTTTGAATTACATAAAGCTGTATATAAACAACCATATATATTTTTGATAAAAATATACTTATTGATATATAAAGTAAATATATATTAATATCAATTTCAGTGATAATATAAAATAAAAATGATTATGTTAAGTATTAATTGTACAATAAAAACTAAAATTTTAATTTTAATCAAAAATTATCTATAATTTCCCAAACTTGTAAATTTGTGCTTTTCATATAATTTTTATTTTCTATTCGATAAATAAAACTTTCCTTCACACTTGGCAAACTACTGAAATGTTTACATTCGATTACTCTTAATAACAGCATATATAACTCTAAAAAAGAACTATAATAACAATATTTAGAAATTTAGCACCATTCAAAGATTTACCGTATTAAAAAGGATCGATTCCTTCTTTATAACAAATAAAATTCATTTTCGAAAAAAAATCTTTGAAGCTTCATAAGTTGAAATCATCAAATTAAGCTTCGAATAAAAGTATATTTTACTATTAAATTAAAATTAAATTTAAAATTATTCTGAAATGAAAATATTCGAGAGGAGAAAAAGTTCCATAAGTCCGAAAACTATTGCGCACAATCACTGTTTATATCTCGGTGTAGCAAATTATTCGAAGGAGCTCTACTGGCAATTGTTCTACACTTTCTCGAACAACTACTGACTTGACTCGCAACAGTTACTAGAATTATGAGCCGAACTACTTTCTGATCGGCCGCAGCGGACTTACACAAAAGACGGCAGGTTGCCGGTATCAGTACGCGGTTGTCATGGCAACCTGAAAGTAGAATTGTTAGGAAAAGGAGTGCGATAGATGTCGCTATAACTTGCATCTTCATTACTTAGTAAAAGACATCAAAGGAAGATAACTTGGAAGAAAAATGTCGATATCGAAAAGTTTGGAAGTGTCTCTCGGAGACATTTTGAGTTTAATTTATTCTGGAGTAGTTGTAGTGGAATTCATTTTTTTTCTTTCCATTTTTGAAGAGATCACAAACTCTTTTTTTTATTTAACGTTCTGTAGTATCTTCAGTTTGATTTATTTTTGAAAAGAAATTTGAAAGTTATCATTGATTTATTTAATGTTTTGTTTACTAGAGAGCACGTTTCTGGAATAAAATCTGACAAAAGAATTTTTATATATATATATACACGATGATTTCTTAATAAAAATTATTTTGAATGGTCATTAATGCTCTGTAAATGAGGGAATAATTAGAAATCAAGTAGATAATTCATTAAAAATTCAGTCGATTCGGTTTGATTCAATTAAAAAATATGCTGCATACTTGCAAATAAATTCTTGCATATGTTGAGGATGTAAAATTCTAATTAAGTTTTATTAATCCAAATTCTTGATTAAAACTGAATTAGAATTTTCTCCTAATAATAACAATTATTTGCTTTCATATAATATTTGTAGTTCGTTATTTCATATTCGTTCATTCGTATAATCGTACAATGTTATCATTGTAAGTCATATTGATATATCGAATCGTTTTAAAACTTTTTATGGTTATTTGATGTTTAAATAATTGATATTCTCGTTTAGAATTGTTGTTATCTCTTTATATATTTTATCCCCACAAATTTCTTCATCAAATAGAATAGTAAAAGTTTGTGATGGTACTGAAGTTAATTTCGACTTGATTCTAAAGACATCATGAGTAAAATACATTGATTTATCATTCTTCAACTTTATAAAGTTTCATCATTGTTGGATATCATGAGTATATAGTTTCATCATGAGTATATATTTTTGAGTATACGTTTCATCATGAGTATATATTTTTGAGTATAAGTTTCATCTTGAGTATATGTTTTTGAGTATAAGTTTCATCATGAGTATATGTTTTTGAGTATAAGTTTCATCTTGAGTATATATTTTTTTCATCTTGAGTATACGTTTCATCATGAGTATATATTTTTGAGTATAAGTTTCATCATGAGTATATATTTTTGAGTATAAGTTTCATCTTGAGTATATGTTTTTTGAGTATAAGTTTCATCATGAGTATATATTTTTGAGTATACGTTTCATCATGATATTTTTGATATATTTTTGAGTATATGTTTTTGAGTATAAGTTTCATCTTGAGTATATATTTTTGAGTATAAGTTTCATCATGAGTATATGTTTTTGAGTATAAGTTTCATCTTGAGTATATATTTTTGAGTATACGTTTCATCATGAGTATATATTTTTTTTGAGTATAAGTTTCATCATGAGTATATATTTTTGAGTATAAGTTTCATCTTGAGTATATGTTTTTGAGTATAAGTTTCATCATGAGTATATATTTTTGAGTATACGTTTCATCATGAGTATATATTTTTGAGTATAAGTTTCATCATATATATTTTTGAGTATATATCATGAGTATATTTTTTTGAGTATAAGTTTCATCATGAGTATATATTTTTGAGTATAAGTTTCATCATGAGTATATGTTTTTGAGTATAAGTTTCATCTTGAGTATATATTTTTGAGTATACGTTTCATCATGAGTATATATTTTTGAGTATAAGTTTCATCATGAGTATATATTTTGAGTATAAGTTTCATCTTGAGTATATGTTTTTGAGTATAAGTTTCATCATGAGTATATATTTTTGAGTATACGTTTCATCATGAGTATATATTTTTGAGTATAACTTTCATCATGAGTATATATTTTTGAGTATAAGTTTCATCTTGAGTATATGTTTTTTGAGTATAAGTTTCATCATGAGTATATGTTTTTAGTATAAGTTTCATCTTGAGTATATATTTTTTTTTGAGTATACGTTTCATCATGAGTATATATTTTTGAGTATAAGTTTCATCATGAGTATATATTTTTGAGTATAAGTTTCATCTTGAGTATATGTTTTTGAGTATAAGTTTCATCATGAGTATATATTTTTGAGTATACGTTTCATCATGAGTATATATTTTTGAGTATAAGTTTCATCATGAGTATATATTTTTGAGTATAAGTTTCATCATGAGTATATGTTTTTGAATAAGTTTCATCTTGAGTATATATTTTTGAGTATACGTTTCATCATGAGTATATATTTTTGAGTATAAGTTTCATCATGAGTATATATTTTTGAGTATAAGTTTCATCATGAGTATATATTTTTGAGTATAAGTTTCATCATGAGTATATATTTTTGAGTATACGTTTCATCATGAGTATATATTTTTGAGTATAAGTTTCATCATGAGTATATATTTTTGAGTATAAGTTTCATCATGAGTATATATTTTTGAGTATAAGTTTCATCATGAGTATATATTTTTGAGTATAAGTTTCATCATGAGTATATATTTTTGAGTATACGTTTCATCATGAGTATATATTTTTGATTATAAGTTTCATCATGAGTATATATTTTTGAGTATAAGTTTCATCATGAGTATATGTTTTTGAGTATAAGTTTCATCTTGAGTATATATTTTTGAGTATACGTTTCATCATGAGTATATATTTTTGAGTATAAGTTTCATCATGAGTATATATTTTTGAGTATAAGTTTCATCTTGAGTATATGTTTTTTATAAGAGTATAAGTTTCATCATGAGTATATATTTTTGAGTATACGTTTCATCATGAGTATATATTTTTGAGTATAAGTTTCATCATGAGTATATATTTTTGAGTATAAGTTTCATCTTGAGTATATAAGTTTTCATGAGTATAAGTATTTTCATCATGAGTATATGTTTTTGAGTATAAGTTTCATCATGAGTATATATTTTTGAGTATACGTTTCATCATGAGTATATATTTTTGAGTATAAGTTTCATCATGAGTATATATTTTTGAGTATAAGTTTCATCTTGAGTATATGTTTTTGAGTATAAGTTTCATCATGAGTATATATTTTTGAGTATACGTTTCATCATGAGTATATATTTTTGAGTATAAGTTTCATCATGAGTATATATTTTTGAGTATAAGTTTCATCATGAGTATATGTTTTTGAGTATAAGTTTCATCTTGAGTATATGTTTGTCTATCGGTCCCTCTCATTTCATTAAACTTTGTAGAAAATTGAGTCCAATGTAGTTGGGCCTATATTTAAGATTACTGCTGTATCCAAAAAGTAAGACCAATTATTTTTTTTTTCAAGAACTTTTTATTTATTTTTCCCAATTTATATCATCGACTTCAAAGTAATCCCTCCGGACACAATGCACTTATGCCAACTTTTTTACCAATCCTCAATGCATGATAAAAAGTCATCGGCAGGAATGGGCTTCCAGGCGCTCGGCGATTCACGTTGAATATCTTCAATCGACACAAAATGATGTCCTCGGAACGGTTTGAGTTTAGGGAATAGCCAGAAATCGCGCGGTGTGAATACGGTGATTGTGGAACGATATTTGTTTAATTTTTGGCGAAAAAGTCACGAAGAATCAATGCAGTGTGAGCTGGAGCATTCAGTGTTTTCGGTACCAATCGAGATTTGAAGCGTTTGAGGACCAAAATGCAATTGACCTTCCTTTTAAAATTCCAACATCATCAGCAAGGCCTCTAATTGTAAATCAACGGTTTGCAAGCACCAAATCTTTAATATTTTGGACGTGAGCTTCGTCGGTTGAGGTTGATGGTTGACCAGAGGGCTCTTTGCATTCAACGTGTTCTCTGCCTTCTTTGAACTGTTTATACCACTTGTAAACATTTTTTTCCGATGTAGAATGCTCACCGAACGGCTTCTGCAACATTGCGTATGTTTCCGCAAACAAAATCTAATGCAAGTTCTTTGCACAATTAATTCAGACATTTCAAAAATCGCCGGAATCAGTTTTAGCGACTCACAAAGTCTAGCGTAACTCAAACACTAATGAATATATATATTTTTTTCCAATGCAGCTGGCAAACAGACATGAACGTCTTGGTTGCCTTCAGGCAAGAGCAGGCGTTACTCACTTTCCATTACCCAGGGGGCGCGTGTAACTTGAAGATAAGCCACGGACGCGGGGTAACAATGCCCCCGCAATGGTCTACGTTCATATTAGACCGGGACCTACGGTTTAAAGTGATTCCGAACCACTACACACATCCATGGCACCGCCGGGACTCGAACTCGAAACCTGTGGTACCGAGCGCCAGAGCGCTAGCCACTCGGCCATTCAGGCCCACACTGATGAATACTTTGACGTTAAATTTCACATAGATGTCAAGGACAGCGCCAGCAACCTGAAAAAGAAAAACAAATTGAAATTCCATAAGCCCCGAGCATTTTAAATCGAAAATTGATATATATATATATATATATATATATATATATATATATATATATATATATATATATATATATATATATATATATATATATATATATACATATATATAATATTTTGATTGATCAATAATGTTATGTTGTTAAGGGGAATGACTAGAAATCATGGAGGTAATTAATGTGGTTATTCGATTTAATTCAATTAAAAAATATGCTACTTACCTGCAAATAAATTCTTGTATATGTTGGTGATGTAATATTCTAATTGAGTTTTAATAATCCCATTTATTAATTAAAACTGAATTAGAATTTTCTCATAATAATAACAATTATTTGCTTTCATATAATACGTGTAGTTCGTCATTTCGTAATAGTTCATTCAAATAATCGTTCAATCTTATCATTGTAAGTCTTATTGATATATCGAATCGCTTTAAAACTTTTACTGGACATTTGATGTTTAAATAATTGATATTTTCGTTTAGAATGATTGTCATCACTTTATATACTTTATTCCCTCAAACTTCATCATCAAAATGAGTAGTAAAAGTTTGTGCTGACACTAAAGTGAAGCTTAACATGATGATAAAAGACATCATAAGTAAAAGTACATTGATTTATCATTTTTCAAGTTTACATTTTTCATCATTGTTGTATATAGTTTCATGAGTATATGTCTTTCTATCCCGTTCTTTCCATTTTATTGAACTTAGTTTAAAAATAGAGTTTATATGATTTATCATTCTTCAACTTTATAATTTTTCGTCATTGTTGGATATATTTTCATGAGTATGTTTTTCTATCGGTCCTTCTACACTCATGTCCATAAATTAAGGATAATGAAGTTCAGGCAAAGAAAGAGACAGAAGCAAAACAAATTTGACTTATTTGCAAAGTCTATTTATTAAACAAAAGGTAAAGAGCATAAAAGATGCTATATGTTTGACATAATTAATAAAAATTGCGATTTTTACTCCCTGGAGCAAATTTCAAAAAAGAACCTATTTACAAAAAACAGTATAACATGGTTAGTAGGATGGTTAATATGGAGTATGTCTCCCGGACGATGCAATACAGGCCTCACAATGCCTAGGCATGCTGAGTATCAAATTATCAATCTGATCTTAGACGCCGCAGGAGTGCCACTGGCCTTCCCGAATTAACGGGATTTCAGTGTTGGTTGCACAACTACGGAAAGGGAGGATTGATAAACCACTCTGGGTATCGCAAGCAGCCCTTTGGCTGAGTTCACTGTTGTTAATCAGTGATAATCGCTGGGTCCGTTCCGCTTTGAGAGTTGTCTGGTGCATATCAACACGTCAGAACGGCTCTCAATCGTGAGGAGTTCTAGGAACTCTTGCTTTAGGCCTGTTTGAGTGATTCCTGGCGAATAGCACACATTTTATGGCCATCGGCAGCAATCACTCTACTAAAACTACTTATAGAAATCTATCATTAAATTATAGAAAATCAAAACAAAAATTAGACAGATTACTGATATTTACATATGTACAATAAAATTGTTACACAATTATTTAAAGGAAATGGCTGTGTATGGTAATTAGTATTACACAAGCTGTTAGGGGATATAGATACAATAATAGATTAAGAACATGCTTTTTGTTTCTATTGTGTAATGTAGTCTATATTATGGGTTACAAAGTCCATCACTTTAATAATTTTTTCCTTTATTGTTTTAGAGAATGCTGCATTTTGTGCCCAGGTTGCATATGTATCTGGATTTGGTTGGAGAACGTGATTTGAGTCTGTTAAAGAGCAGGAGAAGAGATAGTGTTCCGGCGTGCCAGTTTCACCACAAATGCAGTTGTCCGTATCTTTAATATTGAACCTGTATAAGTACGCGGGGAAGGGACCATGTCCCGTTACAAAGTAGTTTAGATATGTATTTATGGACATCTTCGTTGACACTGTTGGAAGAAATTGATGGGTTCTTCTTCCTGTAAGCTGAGTGTCCCACTCTTCTTGCCAGATCTTGAGGCTATTCAATTTTAGTTCACTTTTCAGTAGGCTTGTTGGGCCTTTTAATTGGGATTGATGTATTGTTTGCTTTGTCGCTTCTTTAGCAAGAAAGTCGGCACGTTCGTTACCCTTGTTGCCGACATGTGCTTTGATCCACAATAGGCTGATTGATTTGTTGTTGATTGTGTATAAAAGATTTCTGATATCTTGAACCTGACTATTTTTGTTAAAAAATCTGTTGATGGCTGTGAGAGATGAATAATTGTCCGTGAAGATGTTAATTCTTTTATAGTTAGTATTTATGAGCCATATTAAGGAATTGAGGATTGCATGAAGTTCAGCTTGGAATACTGAGTTGTGGCCTTGAAGGCTTGCTTGCCATGTGTGAATTTCTGTTTCGTTGTTAAATGCTACGAAGGCTGAGCCTACCCTATTGTCCAATTTCGATCCGTCTGTATAAATGTGAAGATCACTGTTTCTTTGTTCTGTATTTTTTAAAATTTGAGATGGTTTGGCCCATGGAGGTTCGCTCCACTGTGAAATTGATTCTTGAAAATCATTATGTTGATATGTGTGATGATGAAAAGATGCATTAATTTTGAGCCGTGTGATTTTTGTAAATGTGGCTTCCCTTGCTGCTACCAGGTAGGTCGGCTCTAAGCCACTTAGAATTAGCAAAGCTGAGGTTGGAGAAGTTGTATACACGTTAGTAATTTTTAAAGCAAATTGTCTCTGTATAGAGTTGAGTAGTTTTTCCTTATTGTAATGTTATCAGCCCATATTGAAGCTGCGTAGCATATGATCCGCTCCGCCACCGATTTGTACCATAGTCTGGTGAATTTTCAGGTGATTCCTCTACCTGACATGGTTGCCAATTTATTAGATTGAATTAGGAGGGCACTTTTCAGATGTTGAATGTTAGGGAGGAAGCTTAGATTGTGATCCAATATAACTCCTAAATATTTGAGTGTTGGGTTGCATTTTATTGACCAGTTGCCAAATTTCAAGATTGGTTTTCTTTTTAACGATCCTTTTTTCCCAAATACAATTGCTTGTGTTTTGTCCTGTGAAATCTGTAGTTTTTCTTTTAATGCCCAGGATTGAAATTTTTGAGAGCTGTTGTAGTTTTTAATTCAACGACCTTCTATTGCTGGCGCTTATTATGAATATAAAGTCGTCAGCAAAGGCTTGTAACGTTACATCCTTTTCCCAGGTTTCTTTTAAGATAAGATTTGCTATTATTGTCCACAGGAAAGGGCCGAGGCATGATCCCTGTGGGAAGCCTTTTTGTAGATCATGAATGATTTTCCTAGTTCCATGGTTGAATTCAATTTGTCTGTTTTGTAGGTAATCACAAATAATATTTAGTAGATCTTGAGGGCAGTTGTCATCCTTTAGGGTCTTTATGATAGAGGGCCACCACAGTGAATCAAACGCTCCCTTGATGTCGATGGATATGATAAGGGTGTGATAATTTCTTGCTTTATTTGAATATATAATTTTTAATAGATTGTGGAGGGCATGCTCTGTCGATAAGCCGCTTCTGAATCCGGAATTGGTTATTATTAATGAGTTTGTGGCTGTAGTAGTGAAATTGCAGTCTATTAAGAATGAGTTTTCAAAACATTTGCCAAGAATGGGAGGAGCGTGATTGGTCGATAAGAGGAGGGAATTGTTGGGTCTTTAGTTGGTTTTGAAAAAAGAATAACTTCTCCATATTTGAAAGAAATGGGAAAGCCACCCATGCTTTTACAAGTATTATAAAGTTGCAGCAGCTTGTTTGCTGCTAGCTTGTGGAAGAGATTTAATATTCTGCCATCTAGCCCATCCGGGCCTGGAGCCTTATCTTTGGGCATGGTTTTGATTATATGATGGAGTTCTTCTTTTGTGAATGGTGGAGACTGTTGAATGTTAGTATTGCTTTGCCTTATCTTAGTTGCGATGGTTCTAATCTCTTTTTGTTGATTGTTGTCTTCTTGTTCATTATCTTCTTGGAAGAGGGATGATAAGATGTTTTTGATATTTATTTCACTAGAGTTGTTTGTTGTTGTGTTATGTAAAGTTGGAGGCTGAAAAAAATTATTAAATGCAGCTTTATATGTCTGCCCATAGGGAGATTTAGCTTCGGAACAGAACTTTTTCCACGAGTTTGACTTTTCTGTGTTTATAAGTTTTTTTAAGATCGCTTTTTCCTTTTTATATTGAGAGGTCCAGAATAATTTTTGTTCCATATCTGTTTGTGATTGGGAGCGTCTTCTTATTGCTCTTGTTCGTGAACGTTGCTGTTTAATTTTTTCATTCCACCATAGCGTTAATTTGGCCGTGAATTTTTGGCTTTTTCTTTTAAATGCTGATTTAGCGGAGTCTATTAGTGCTGTTGTGATGTCAGTTGCTGCTTTATCTAGTTCCCCCTTATTATTAATATGATTTAGGTCTATTGCAGAAAGTTTTTCTTTAAGATTGTGGTTGAATTTTTTGAAATTTCCATATTTAGTTTTATCAATCTGATCTTGGGGAATATTACACCACTCATCAAGCAATGCCCTCCGAAGTTCCAGTTGACAGGTGAGAGGGGGTTGACGGGCTGCAATTCGTCGGCCAAACATATCCCACACATGCTCTATTGGATTCAAGTCCGGTGAGTATGCTGGCCAATCCATACGGGTGATATCCTCCAATTGAAGGCATTCGTCTACAATGTTTGCATGGTGAGGACGGGCATTGTCATCCATAAACAGAAATTCAGCACCCATGGCGCCCCGAAACAAACGTACATGTTGTTCCAGAATGACATCCCGATAGATGTGGCCTTTCATCGTTACACTCTGAACATGCAGGTCAGTTCTGGAACCAAGAATAATTCCTCCCCAAACGAGCCATCCTGCACCACCGTATCAGTGTCACATTACCATCATCTTGGAATCGTTGCCGAAGCCTGGAGATGACACTCTGGGCGATTCCAAGTTCCTCGGATACTTCCAGCTGGGTGCGTCCACATTCCAGTCGTCCGATAATTCTACCACGTAAAAAATCTTCCAAATGCTTCCTTTGTGTCATAACTATGCGGTTATTGCACTGAAAGGCTTTTAAAGCGCTTGTGAACAATTTTACTTCTTTGCCACCATTCCTTATATACCCCTCTCTTACACTCTCGTCATTGTGACATACTATCCGGCCATCTGGTGGTTTTCCTGTTATTTGCATATTCTTCTTCAAGATGTGTGTGATAATTCTACAGGTGAAAATTTTATTTTAGAGTTCAATTTCTGTGTGATTCTGAATTATCCTTAATTTATGGACATGAGTGTATTTCGTTAAACTTTATAGAAAATCGAATTCTTCGTATCTGGGCCTATATTTATGATTACATGCTTTGGAATTAAAGGTATTGAGAATTTAAAAGGAGTAAAAGTTTGTTAAATAGTAAAAATTTGTAAGGGTATTAAAGTGACGCTTGTCGCGATGATAAAGAAATCCTGAGTACAATATATAGATTTATCATTCTTCAATATTATAATTTTTTACCATTGTTGGATATATTTTCATTTTATTAAACTTTATAGAAAATCGAGTTCTTTGTAGTTGGGGATATGTTTATGACTATAGATTTTGAAATCAAACGTATTGAGAATTTAAAAGTTTCTTAAATAGCAAAAATTTATGTGAGTAGTAAATGTTTGTGCTGCTAATGAAGTGAAATGTGACGTGATGATAAAGACATCATGAATAAAATACATCGATTCATCATTCTTCAACTTTATATTTTTTTGTCAATGTTGAATATATTTTCATGAGTATATGTTTCTCTATGGGTACCCCCATTTCAAAAATTGCCCCCATTTATGAGTAGTAAAAGTTTGTGCTAGTACTGAAGTGAAGCCGGACTTGATCATAGAGACAACATGAGTAAAATACATCGGTTTATCATTCTTCAAGTTTATAATTTTTCGCCATTGTTGGATATATTTTCATATTTTTTATCGGTATATCCCATTTCATTAAACTTAGTAAAAAGTCGAATTCATCGTAGTTGAGCCTATATTTATGATTATATACTTTGAAATCAAACGTATTCAGAATTTAAAAAACACACACACACACAAAAAAAAAAAAACACCAGAGAATTATTTTTTTTGTTAAAATTTTCTATAAAACTTTACGTAGAATATTTAACAGTTATAAATAAATACTTGCTTACTCCATACCTAACATTTGTCAATCTTAATACATAAAATCCAAAAATATGTTACCTTTCTATAATTGAAAAAACTAAGACTTTTTGCCGAGGAATTAAGTTTAAGAAGTCGTATAATTGAATTAAAGGCAAATATATTCTTTGAATAATCTATTGAAATACGAGCCCTTATTTAATGATAAAAATACTTCTTTAATCCTAGAAAACTCTAAATTGAATTGTGAGATTTTAAAGCACATTCGTAAATACAGAAATAAAAATCAACGTTTTGTATTAAATAAAAAGGGAGTTTATTTTAAAAATAAAAGGAAGACTTTAATTAAGTTTAAAGGTAGAGAGAGAGAGTCTATTCTTGAGAAAGAGAGTGCCGTTATAAGTTTAAATGAAATAAAAAAATGGATACTTGGCCATTTTTTTTATTAAAAACACATAAATATAATAATGAAATATAGTGACGTTGTGCCTTTATTTCTCAAGATTACATAACATTTCTGTTGTATAGAGAAAAATTCAATTTATCAAAAACAAGAGAACAAATTTCTGTTAGTCAAAAATCAGTTTAAAAAAAATTGAATGAAGTTGAATTTTCTTAAATGTCAAATAATTTGTAAAATTTTTTCCATCTAAAATCTTTTGATAATGGAAAAAGTATGACAAAAATAGTGTAATAAAAGGTATAGTAAGAAAAAAATAGTGTAATAAAAGGATAGTGTAATAAAAGCTATTTCTTACTGCATCAGATTGGGAGGATCACTCATGTGTGTGTCAGGGATTCTTTCTGCCTCTGAATAGAATTAACATTTAAAGACAACATTAATTAACATAATGAATATTTAAATTAATAAACTAAACAACATTAAATTATAAATTAACGACATTGTGTTCAACCTTAACAACAATCAATAGCATTCTATTCACCATTAATTCTTAACAACAATTTATTCAACATTAATGGACTTAACTACATTCTATTCAATATTAATTCAACATTAACAACAATCAACAGCATTCTATTTACCATTAATTCTTAACAAAAATCTATTCAACATTAATTAACATTGATTGACTTAACATTAATTCAACATTACTTGCCTTAACATCATTCTATTCAACATTAATTTCTTAATATTTAAATTAACATTAACTTTTTAAACATTTAAATTAACATTAATTTCTTAACATTTAAATTAATATTAATTTCTTAATATTTAAATTAACATTAACTTTTTTAGCATTTAAATAATAACTAACATTCTATAATCAATAACTAACATTTATTCTTATTAATAATTTATTAACAATAAATTATTAATAAGAATTTCTATTTAATAATTATAAAACGAATTGTTTCATTCTCAAATTTAACTATTTGGATTGATGCTAATTATGGCTGCGATTTCCAGAAAGGCATGTTTTAGATAAAAAATATCGCACTGTGAACTTCCATGAGTCATATTTGAAACCCCCTCCCGCCCTTTGTTTAAAAAATTTTAACATAGTTTAAAAAAAGTTAGTTATAAAAGTAATAAGTTACATAGTTATAAAAGCTTTAAAAAAGCTACAATATACAATTTATTACGATAAATAAGTAAAAATATTATATTAGCATAAAAATCTTGTTTTAAAATCATTGAGAAAATAAAGAAATTTAACTACTAAAAAATTATGCTAAGAAACAAAAATTGCTTTTTGATAGTAACAATAATTTGGAATTTAAAAAAATAAAGCTGAGCAACTTCATTATTTAATATTTTAAACATTTTTATCTAATTACAAATTTAGAAAGTAAATTTAAAGGGTATATTAAAATTTTCAATGCCATAAAGAACTTTACGAGTTTTTGTATTGCTGCTTCCTGAATAGTTTTGACCTGATAAAGAAGCCTTTTTTAATTCAAGGATTTTTGATTGCTATGTTTAAAATAGCAAATTGATGCATTGGATCATTGTACAAAGAAGTAATGGAAATATTTAAGATGAAAATGTGCATTTTTCTTTCAAAATATGAACTACTTTATCAATACGTGTAAAATATTCCAAACTTAATAACTATGCTATACACTTTTTCTCCAGAATTCTCTGGACATTTTTTCCCAAAAATGTCATTGACTGGAAAATATTGGTTATGAAATAGTGAACGAAATGCTTCTTTTGCTGTGACACGTGACAAGAAATACAATGAAATATTGTATTTTTTTCAGACAACTGTTTGGAATTTTATGTTAGTATGAAAATGTAAGTTTCGCCACGATGCTGTCGAGACTTCTTTTTCAAATATAAGACAAAGCGTTGTATATTTTCGTCGTATTTCAAAGTCAGAGAGTTTGCTTTTAAAATTGTGAAATATATACTAATTTTTGTTCAAAAAATAGTACCAAATTTACTTGACTCATAATAAAGATATACAACATGTTTTTTAAAAGTGACTTTTAAATTGAATTGAAAAAGGCAATATTATAACAACAAATAATAATTAATGTATTTCTTTTAAATGAATTTAATTGTAAACAAGAAATTTTTTATTATCAGTTTCTCTTCAAAAAATAGTAGCAAATTTACTTGACACATAATAAAAAAAGCATACAACATGTTTTATAAAAGTAACTTTTTAATTGAAAGTTACTTTTATTTATTTAAAAGTTGTTATAATAATATTACGTTAATATTGTAACAACAAATAATAATTAAGGTAGCTTTTTTAAATGAATTTAATTGTGAACAACAAATCTTCTGTTGTCAGTTTCTCTTCAAAAAATAGTACGAAATGTACTTGATTCATAATAAAAAGCATAGCACATGTTTTTAGATGTGACTTTTAATTGAAAAGCCAAACTTATAACAACACATAGTAATTAATATATCTCTTTTAAAGGAGTTTAATTGTAAACAACAAATAGTAATTAATGTATCTCTTTAAAGGAATTTAATTGTAAACAAAAATAGTAATTAATGTATCTCTTTTAAAGGCATTTAATTGTAAACAACAAATAAAGTAATGTATCTCTTTAAAGGCATTGTAAACAACAAATGGTAATTAATGTTCTTTTAAAGGCATTTAATTGTAAACAACAACAAATAGTAATTAATGTATCTCTTTTAAAGGCATTTAATTGTAAACAACAAATAGTAATTAATGTATCTCTTTAAAGGCATTTAATTGTAAACACAAATAGTAATTAATGTATCTCTTTTAAAGGCATTTAATTGTAAAGGCATTTAATTGAAACAACAAATAGTAATTAATGTATCTCTTTTAAAAGGCATTTAATTGTAAACAACAAATAGTAATTAATGTATCTCTTTTAAAGGCATTTAATTGTAAACAACAAATAGTAATTAATGTATTTCTTTTAAAGGCATTTAATTAAAAACAACAAATATTATTAATGTATACTTTAAGACTTTAATTGTAAACAACAAATAGTAATTAATGTATCTCTCTTTCAAGGAATTTAATTGTAAACAACAAATAGTAATTAATGTATCTCTTTCAAAGGAATTTAATTGTAAACAACAAATAGTAATTAATGTATCTCTTTCAAAGGAATTTAATTGTAAACAACAAATAGTAATTAATGTATCTCTTTTAAAGGAATTTAATTGTAAACAAAAAAAGTGTTCTATTATCAATTTTACTGCTAAAGTAATACATTTGCAGAATAACGCTAAATATTGTTACAAATTAATGCTCATGAATGAAATGTTCGCGATTTTACGTGTCGTTTTCAACTAATTGTGTTACAATTAGTTAAAAAAGTTACACAAATTATAGTATACTAAGACTATGTTGTAAGTTACACTTAATATAGTTTATTAAGACTATGTGGTAAGTTACACAGAAGTATATGTTTACAGGTAACTAATTTTAAGTATACATTCTATCTAGTATTAAAAAAACACATAAATATATTAAAACCTGAAATGAAGCAACCTAAAATGAATAAAAATCAAACAGTGAAACAAATAAAGAAATTAAATGAAAAGTATGAATTATGAATGTAAATCACAAAATGAATAGAACTATGGCGTACTGTTAATAATTCGCAAATTTAAAAAAAAAAATATTTTTAAATTTAAAAGAAATCCAATTATGTTGACCTTTTTAATCGGGTACCAGATAAATATATAATACTTTCAGAGGGAAAAAAATTGGACTTCTCCTAGTTACAGTTTTCAAGGTAAAATATGCTTTTCTGGTACCGGAAATGATTTATCATTTTAAGCAACAAGATTACGTTCCGATTTTGTAATGTTTGTAATGTTTTGTAATGTTTTTTATATAACTGCTTCTATTACTTGATCCAGTAATAACCATATTATATATCAGTAATGTATTCTCAAAGAAATAAAAGTTTTCCATCCTAGTCATGATCATTCACTATATACTTTATGAAAGATATTTTTTATTCTATATTTATTTTGACAGTGATAAATGTCGTTATCTTCAACTATGGCATAATGTATTAATGGACATTGAGTTGCAGTTGTTGTGAAAAGGAAAAATAATAAAAAAATGGGATCAGTTAAATCTTATCTTCACTTAAGTAGTTACACATAAAATGGTGGGCAAATATATTCAATATAGCTATACTCTTAGGCCTGGCTGTTTAGATGATTTCCTGATATTTCTTCTGTATAGTATCAACTTGAATCAGTTATCAAAGAGAATATTTTTTACATTACTTTTTAATTTAAATTACAATAAGCAAAGGTACTAAGATACAAAAAACGTAGGTACTAAGATGCAATAAACAAAGTTACTGAGATACAATAAACAATACCATTCCAGTACAACAATAAGATGCAAAAAATAATACATATAGAATTTAAAAAACAGTTTTCACTATTGAATAAATTAAGTCAAATAAATCACAATAAGTAAGAATTTTAGTTGAATATAAAATATTAATAAGCTAGAAGAATAACATTTAGCACAGAGCTTAAGTTACGAGCATTTAGCTAGTAACTTAATGCTAGTAAAATAATGCTTCCCATTGCTTTATTAATTTTAATTATTCAACTAATATTAATAATGTTTAATTATTCAACTAATATTAATAATGTTTAATTATTCTTAAATATATCTATAACCTATTATGTTATACACTTTCTATATATGTTTTTCACATACATTTCATTATTTTTATAATATCAAAAGAAAAGTTTGTCTAATAAAGGCTATAGATTACAGAAGTGCCAGCAATTTTATCATCTTATACAACTATAGTTTGAAAAAAGTTTTTCGAAATTTGAGCTGGAATATTTATATTAAAAATTAATTCTTTAACATTAAATTAATAACATTAATTAGCACGCTAAATTTAAGCATTTACATATACTAAAGCCTGACTCGTGGTTTAGTGGCAACGTGCGCCGAGGGTGACCATTAAGACGGAGATTCAATCCACTGGCGACTTTGTTGTAAACATTTTTTCAAAAAACGAAGAAACTTGATGGTGTTTGTGATGTTCAGCATCTTGCCTCGTGAGTCGGACTACCTGATGGGAGTCTTCTGGATTTTCTCCTATACGATACGAAAATACTGGATAGTTATCTCTAAAAGTCCTCTAGGAAGGCACTGCTCTTGTTCTTCAACGACAAGGAGCAGAAGTCAGACTTCTACCTACGGGTGCTGCGTCACAATAGAGGCTGCCCCCCTCTTCTCTCCTTTCATTGATTTACATGTATTGAAGCCTGACTTGTGGCAATGTGCGTCGCTGCTAAACATTAGTGCCTAGTGAGTTTTCTGGATTTTCTCCTATAAGATAGTAAATAGGTAGTACTTCCCCTAAAAGTCTTCCTGGAAGACATTGTCCTCCTTCTTCAGCGACTCGGAGCCAAGTCAGAATTATACCTACGGATGCTCCATCACAATAGAAGCTGTCCTTTTCTCTCCTTCCATCAGGGAGACAACAACAACTATATTAAAAGAAAAAAAAAAAAACCCGAGTATATACATGTAAGATGAAAACTGTTTAAATTATTTTGAAAAAAAAACCCAGCATAAATATATAGTTTAATACTCCGAAGGTAGATTAATTAGTTAATAATAATTTCCTTGCTAATTATAATAATTTAAATAATATATATATTTAAAACAACAGAATAATAACATGCAAACAGTAATATAACATACTTAATACGCACACACACACATATATATATATACACTACATTATATACACAATACCAAAGGTGAACTAGGGTTGCACGTCATTTTCACGCAGAATCTTTCAGACGCTGAGCGAGACATTTTGGACAGACGAGGTTCTACACGAAAACGACATTCAATTTAGACTGATGTCACAATGTTGACAATTTAACACTGAACTTGCCACTCAAACGTATTTAATAACCGTCGTTAGGGGCATTGCTTCACTCTATGTATATTTTACTACACATGTGAAAGTCAGAAAAGTTTTAAAAGCTAGTACTCTGGTTTTTGCCTTAAAGGGATCTAAAACATTTTTCATTCATTGTAAGGAGATATTTCCAGTGAAATTTTCGTTTTTAGGAATGTAGCTTTTTAACTTCTCGTTCCGAAATAAATTATAAAATTGTTCAAGAATTCTATAAGTTTATTTACTTTGTTTAAATTGAAATCTTCGTAACAAGTCCTGATTTCCCAACTCATGGTCCAGTGGTAATATGCAGTTATTATGAAAAAAGAGCTCTTGTTTGAATCTCTTGGCGGAGACAGCTTCTCTTCTAAACGATGAGATAAGATGGTGATTGTGATGATGTATGAAAAGAGTCTTGAATATTTAGAAATTTGATTTTGTTTGCCGCTTTATAGCCATTTTTTGCACACTTTAAGCTAATCAGACCGGGACCTACAGTTTAACGTGGATTCTGAATCCCCTAACAAACATCTATGCCGCCTGTAGGATTCGAACCTGAAGCCTTTGGTACCAAGAGTACCGCTGGGCCAGAACCACCAATCGTTAGGCCAGAGCGCTAGCCATCATTGGCAGTGAATATTTAGAATTTTACCTGATCGGTGATTTTCAGATTTTCTTCTATGTGACACTCAAACGCGGAACAGGTTATCCATAAAAAAAATGTCACCCCGTAAAGCAATGCCTCTCCGTCTTTGAGCGCGGCATACAGTAGAGATACACGGTGTTCGACAATATTAAACATAAATAAATAAATAAAAATATAATTATTGAATGCCGGGTACTTTTACTTGAAGTTAGTCGCTCATAAAATGTCAAATATGTAGCATATATATATATATATATTCCGGGTTTATTCCTTCCGTGTTTCCGAGAGATTATGCTATACACATATTTGACCAATAAAATTCAAAATTATGTATCCCAAGGGTGGCAATGGGATGTTTGAACTATCTTCCTCCAAGTTAAACAGAAGGATTTTCCGACCTCACCCCACGGTTTTGTAAGTTTAATAAACCATGGTGGAATGAACAATGTGCTAAAGTTCACATAGAACGGAAAAGGACTTGGGACCGATTTTGGAGATATTCTACATTTAGAAATTTATTGTGTTTTCAACAATCAAAGCTCTAACCCACCGAACATGAAGCTAAAGTCAACGAACTTCCTGGCAAAGTTATGTCAATGACATTCAGGATCGAATTTCCTTCCATCAAAGGTGGCACCAAGTCAAAAGAATAATGGCACAACAGTTAATAGCCCTTCTGTGAATATATCAAATTACCAAGGACAAGTTGGACAAGTGGTAGTCGTAGACAAGTCGTTTGAGATCCAGAAGATTTATTCAACTAGTTACGAATTACAGACCCATAGACCTTGTCTTTGTAAGATGATGTAGCAAATAGTGAACGTCATGTTGATTTATGCATTAGAAACGAAAAGCTCTTTATCAAAGCGGATTCCGCTTTGGACTAGATGCATTAGATACTATTTTACTTTTAGAAATCTATTAGGGAAGTGCTTGTGATAAACAAACATTTTGTTCAATTCATTAATAGTCTTTGATATCGAGAAAGCCTATGATAGAGCAGTGTGATTTGGGATTTAAGGGATATAGATAATGTAGATTTTCTTGAAATCTACCTATTTCATTCAAATTTTTTGAAGACAGGAACTTTCAATTTTCGCATTGTAACAATTTATCTAATGACTTTTTAGAAAAGGAAGGTAGTTTTTTAAGTGCATTTTTATTCATCATTAAAATAAATGGAATTTTAGAGCAACTTACACTATATTTAAATGAATCTTTATTTATTTACGACTTTCAGATTGTTCAAGTGCTAGTGTCAATATGACTTTTATTGAAAGTCAACTTCAGGCAACAGAAAGAACACTCACAAAATGAGCAGACAAAAATGGTCTTGTTTTATCCTGTCACAACACATCTTGTATTCATTTTTGAAAACTGAGAGGTCTACACCCCGTTCAGAAATTTTATTATATGGACAATCAATTCCATTTGTGCCAGATAAAGAGTTTTTAAGAATTTTATTTGACTAAGAAGTTTAAACGGAAATTCAACATTAAACAGAATTTTAAAAATAAATCTTGTGAATTTTTTTTCCTGACACATTCTGAGAAGATCAAGAATAACTTTTAAAATTTTATAAATTATTAATTTTATCTAAACTGGACGATGGCTGCGGCCAAAACAACGCTTGAAAAGTTAAGTACTGTTCATTATTAAGGCTTACGTATCTCATCTGGAGCCTTTCGGGGTTGCAGCTTCAGAGTGTATACGTCATTAATCATAAACTATTTCTAAAGACCAGACGTCAGAGATTTTCTCTGAAATATTATTTTAAAATTATATCAAATCACGGGCACCCTCTGTATTGCCATGTTAATTAACTCAATTTTAAAATTAAATCACATCGTGGACATTCTTTGCATTGTCACATAATAATCGCAATTTCAAAACTTTTTATGAAAAGAGACCATCGTATATTCCTTCCTTTGGACATATAATTCAGTTTTTAATTATTTTTACTAATTTGGAACAATCCGGAAATTTTACCTCTTGGACGAGAAAGCCTCCATGGAATTATGAACAATTAATATAATTAACGATTTAGAAAGATTCCTTCGGCCAATTACTTCACCAACAGCTTATTTTCAACTTTTTATTCTCATAGAAAAGCTTTTTCACAAAATTTTTTATACAGACTAATCCAAGTCCAATAATCACGTAACATCAGAGGTGGTTTTTGAAAATTAGGCAATCATTGAGTGCTTGCATAAATACTGTTCTGTTTTTACTTAAGAAATATATGTTATTTTATTGACTCTCCAGAAGTTGAGAACCATGAAGTACTGGAATTTGAACTATTTACACTGATTCCAAAAGTTCCATTGAGGCTCTTAATCATTCATTGGTTTATTACAAGAGATAATGATACATTCATTTGTTACAAGATATAGCCATCCATTGGTTTTAAAGTATGTGACCCAATATTCTATTTTAAAAGAAAATTTTTTGAAATCTTATTTGGTTGTTATGTTAGGATAACCAGCAATGAAAAAAATGGACACTGCTGTTAAATTGACAGTTTCGTCGATTAAGAATTTCGATCCTTTTTTACGATATGCACACAGTTTTGATATTTACCATTTCCTTGGAAAAATACGTAGAGTGTAAAATAAATAAGAAGTTTTTTCACGTTCAACCATCCCTCAAAATTTTTAAGCAAATTAATTTAAATCGACTAATAAGCATGAAATTGACATGACTACGTATAGGCTATATTTATTTGACACACTTGCATCTATAACACTTAGAACTTCTTCCAACTTGTTCCGCATGTGACAGTATTTCGTCCATCAAACATATACTGGTTGAATGCTCATTATACAGTAGAATCCGTCTGAACCTGTTTGGCAATCCTGCCTTATTTGACTTACTGACGACGATTTGTAGGTTGACAGAGCTCCTTGGTATGGGTAACAGCTAACTCCTTCTTTGCATATGAGAGGGAAATTACTTTAGCTTTAAACCCATTGCATTAAATTAAAAATTAAAATAGAGATAATAATATATGGAGAGGAGAAGTTTTTTTTTCTTCTTTTCAATAAAGTATTTAATAATTATTAATTATAATTTAATAATTAAAGTAATAAAGTAAAAAGAGGATTTTGAAGAATTACAAACTGAACGTAGGTTGAAAGAGAACTTAAAAATTAAAATACTTTCAATAGGTTAATCTAATTCAAAAAGGAGTACAAGTTAAAAATAACAAAAACGTTTCAGAGCAGTTTGTTAAGAGAGGATGAACTGATAATGACGGGGGAAATCTGCGAATCGTACAAGGTCAGTTGCAAGTGAACGATAGAAGAGCAGAGCCTGGGGGAGGAGAAACGAAAACGTTTCAACTACCAAGTTCTGTAAACAATATAGTCACTACGTGGCATTGTTAGATGGTTTGGAGCATATACAGTTGGCAAAGATTTGCAGCTTGCCAGCTTTATTGTTGGTAGAATTAATTTGATTGATTAAATTTGGAAGATTATCTGACTTACTGCGAAACACTCTCAAAACTAATGCGTTTTATTTGTTTCACATATTGGTTTTATGCCTTGTATTTAAAATTAATTTTGAGCACCACTTCATGTTCTTTTATTCAGTCTATTTACCTATTTTTACAATCTATTTACCGCTTTTTAATTGAAAAATGTGTAACGGAAGCAATTTTACTTGATTTTATAATTATTCGCCTTGATAGTTCAACTCTGAAATGCAACCATTTATCTGGCGCAAATTGGCCATAAAATGCAACCTACCCACCTGCCTTTTATACAATTGCATGGCGGTTTTCTTAAACATTACATCTTTACTTAAGTTTTGTATTTTAAAAATAAATTTGAAGAAATGTAATTAAAATGTAGTACAAGATTTTTTTCACGCTTAGAGAAGATTTTAATGCTAAATATATTAATAAGAATACTTTAGCCTTCTTCTGAAAATTCAAAAACAAACTAGACTTATCTTTAATTTTTACTGTTCTAAACATTTTAAGTTGCCAGTGTGCAAAAAAACTAAAAGAATGCATAGCATAAAAAAACTTTAAGTTATTCATGACTATAAAAAATAAATATTGATAAAAATACAAAAAAAAATATATATACATATATATTTATAAATAAATAAATGAAAATAAAAAATAAATAAATAAATAAAAAATAAAAAACTGCAAAATATTGATAGCAATTCATAATTGTCAATAACACGGAAATTACAATAAATTAAATTAATAATCTTACAATGTGTTTTTTTAAAATTAATTTAAAGTTCATCTCCTCCAACACTAATGCCTTAAAATATTACAGCGAAAAATTTTGATATTTTTTTTTTTGTCTTCGAGTTCTGCAAGTTCATAAATCTTCCATCGTATTTGAAATCTCAAAAAAGAAAAAAAAAACTTTATTTAAGTGATAGATTTGATGATAAAAAAAAAAAAAAAGATTACTTTTATTAAATCTTCTTCATTGGCGTAACAGTTACATGGTGGACCAAGGCCATCTGCCTACTTGTAGATTCCGAAACAAAAGTTGATTCCATTTTACAGAGTAGGGTTGTCAGCTCCACTTACAACACTCTACAGTCACATTAGACCGACACCTACGTTTTAAAGTGGATTCTGACACACCGTTAAAATCGCCATCCAGTCTCCTAGTTTCTGAACACAAGAACTGAAATAGATGCCGCCACATTATTCAAACTTAAGTCTTCCTGTATACTAATTGGCGCACGTTACCTTTAGGACATGAGTTGGATCCGCTGTTATAATTATTTCATATTTGCATGCTAATTCAATTACTCCATTTTTTAATGAAATTAATAATTAAGAAAGTTTTATTTATCCATCTATTATATCTAAACTAACTAATTCCCGGGCACTCCCATGTTGAACCATGGCCGTCTGCCTACTGGCAGATTCTGAAACAGGAGATGTTTTCATTATACGGTGTAGGGTTAGCAGCTCGACTCTATAGTCATATTAAACCGGCTGTTTAAAGTCTTGTTTAAAAAGTTTATTGTCTGTTTAAAGTACATTCCTAACCGCTAGATGCATTCATGACAAAGCCGGGACTTGAACCCGAAGCCTGCGGAGCCGGACTCTAGCCACTCGATCATCAGGCCCCTTTATTAAATCTTCACTGTGTTCCAATATAAACAGTACCAAAATAGATAATTGGTGAAATTTAAACAAAGGAACTGTTTGTTATAAAACTAAACAAAATATAAAATAATAGTCATACCTTACTATTTTTGAGGCGCTGAAAAATGATAGTAAAAATTGAAATAGGCTCTTGTTTAGGAAATAGGGTGGTAGTCGGTTTCCTCAGCTTTCTTGAGTTATATGTTAAAAATGAAATATGGAAATATGTAACTTACAAACTATTGTAATTTATAAATTATGTTGCGACATTTATAAAAAGAAATGTATTAATATATATATATATATTAATACATTTCTTTATATACATTATACTCTTTTTATACATCATGTATATGAAGTATTGAATATATATGAAAGGATAAAGATTAATATAGATTATAGACAGGAAATATTTGAAAAGTAACTTTCAAGACACTGTGTGCACTATTTCCTGCCTTGGCACTAAAAAAAAACGTGATAGCTAGTAGGTGTATGCGGTGTTTCCTGTGTGAAAGAAATGACTGCAGTAAATTTGCGTTTTAAACACGTTATATTTTTAGAACTGTGATGCCACGTAAATGCATTAATTCAGCTATATATGTGGACAAAGGACATTTAAAGTCCTAAAATGTTCCATTATAAATTTAGTGAAAAAGGCATATCACTTTTATTTTGGACACGAAATTGGATATCAGGGAAAACACTTGTTCAAAGAAACTGTCCGTGTGGTCTGAGAGGTAAATTGAAGCGAGTTAATTGATTACAATACCATTTGCCCTTCCTATGAATTAAAGAGAACAAAGTAATCACAGAAATAATTACTACACCTACATGGTCCAGCCTCTTCGTGGATGAATCACATGGTATGTCGAAAGTATAGTACACGAATATACTATCTGCTATGTAATCAATTCCCCACGGTGAAGGGTTTCCTAATCTGGTAATTCCGAATGAATTATTCATTCATCCAGAGGAAGATCAAGAACCAATTACATGTGTTGTTCTTCAGTCTGCTGCATCTTGTGTTGAATATAATAACGATGCAAAACCTAGATTACACATTCTGCCACAAGAAGAACTGAATTACCTTGTTAGGCAGAGCTACTTGTATTGAGACTTAGATTATGGAATTTACTTCATCAAAATCACAGACATTACAGGAAAGACATTTTTGAAAATTCTAAACATTTGTTGAACTGCCTTCAATAGAACAAATACATCTGGCATATTTATTAAAGTTTGAAAGTGGTAGCTTTTCACACGGGTCTTCAATTAGCATATACAAGATAAAGCTGATTTTTATGTAAGTGGGATAGTAGAGTCAAAACTTCACGCTTGTAAAAAAAATGGAATGAAAAAACATATCTCCAATAGAAAAACATATGCCATTGGAGTCCAATGGAAAAAAAAATGCCAATGGAATTAGTAAAATAGAAAAGAATCTTACTATCACTTGCAAATAAAAAATTGCTTAATGAAAAATTTTGTTAAGGCCAAGAGCAGATAAACTTTCAAGTTCTTAACTTATTTTCTGTAATCAACTAAGGTAAACTGAAACAGGTCCACAGTTCTCCAAAAAGATGAGTAAGAAGCCTGGAATGCTTTTCTCTTTGGGTCAACGAATTTAGAAAATGGGAAGTCAAAGACTATAAGACATTATTGATGGAGATATTGCCTGTTTGCAAGAAACTTGGTTGCACTATGTCTTTAAAATGCATATTTTGCAGTATCATTTGGACTTCGTTCATGAAAACTGTCACCAGATTAGAGATGATCATGGTCAGCATTTTTACCAGGTTATTGCGAAAATAGAGAAAATATATTAGAGAATATTATCCGTACAATGATGCAGGTTGCTGTTGGACATTTTTCAATGATGATTATTAGGAAATGTATAAGCAACAAGTTAAAGGACCTAGCAATATGAAATAAACAGGGGTATGCATTTGTTAATTGAAAAGATTAATACAAATATTTTAGATATAAGAGCCAATTTCAAGTTTTCACTGTCATATTTGAATTCAGCAACCCAAAAGTAGTAATAAATGACTATTTTAATCTCATAGAAAAAGATTTTGTCGAGATTTGCTGTATACACACATGAAATATAGTGGATTTAATAAAATCAGAAAATTAAAAACAGAAGAGATAAATGTTGGAACTATTACTGAAATAGAATGTAGGGAAGGAAACGCAAGGGGGTATAAAAATCAAATTTTAATAACCCTTTTTCAAATTTTAATAACCTCAAATTTTAATAATCAATTTTCTCTAATATGTTAGAAAATACAAAGAAAAAAATCTTATTAGTATTTATATTTGGACGGTACCATTTTACAATAAGAAGCATAAATATAACACAACACACAAATAAGAAGTTAAAAAAGTGTAAAACTTTTTTTATTAAAGGATAAGACGTATGTTTCGCACGGATTAAATGGACTTATAAAATTTGTAGAAAACATAATAGGGAAAATATTTGTTAGTTATTACAGTATAGTAAAGTCAACATTTAAATCAGTATAAAATAAAAAATAAAAACAAGATGGCGTATACCATTACAATTTGTCAATGAATGTCAATTAGAAAGATGAATGGCAGATAACGGATTTAATGTGAGAGTTGGTCGATGAAGACAAGATGTGGCATAATTTATTAAAAATGAGAGTATAAAAAGATTTAAAAAATTGGGAACAATAGCTATTTTTTTAAGTACATGACGCCGAATCTAATCGTTTTATCTTTTATGGCCACTTTTGCCTTTCTCACATTTTCTCCTGAAAAACAAACTCGCTCTTTCATGACTCCCCAGCGATTAGCGATTTGTATCTTCGGTATCGTGCTAAGAAGATTCGATTGATGTCCTAAATCTTTTGCCAAAGCCCATTGGAGATTGAATCGAGTGGAGGCCATAAACCCTAGTCGACATTTGAAGATCCCAAAAAAGAAACTCTATTGTAGTGAGGAGTGTAATGACAAATACTATCCATGTTAAGCTTAATTGAATTGTTATTTTTTTAGGTAGCCAATAAGTAAATCTTATCACCCGATTATATTATTAAAATTAAGAATTAATGATTATTATTAAGAATAAACTCCTGAATTTCTGAAGTCAACATAGTATCTATGAGATGAGGAGGGGGTCATGAACGTACGTAATTAGTATTTTAAGAAATGAGTAGACCCGTTTGTAAACTGCCAATTTGTATCGTTTATCGGGTTGCCTGGTATTGTGACTGATGATATTACCAGGTCACATTGTAATAATACATTGCGTATATACACATTGTATTACACACAATGTATATATACATTGTAAAGCACACATTGTACAACACGCATTATGTATGTACACATTGTAATAACACTTGTAATATGCATTGTATTACACACATACACACTGTAATACACTCATTGTAATATATTGTATGTGTATATTACATATTGTAATATTCACATACACACGTTGTAATACACACATATTGTAATATTAACATACACACGTTGTAATACACACATATTGTAATATTCAACACACATTGTAATATACAACACACATTGTAATATACACATACACACATTTTAATATGACTGGTCACATACCTATTCACATTGACTAGGTGACATTGTAATGTGACCTAGCTAACTTTCAATACTAAGATTCAATTCTTACTGGCTGGGTGCTTTAGAATGACGTGTTTTAGAAACTAGTACACATCATGTAATTGTAAAGCAGATTCTTACATTAGCAGACTGATTAGTTGTAGTTTTTCGGGTCTTCTCCACTATGACAATGTAATTTTCAACACAATGTTAAGCACTTAATTACATGAAGTTCAATTTGAAGACATTGTTTGCCTCTTATGAGTCTTGTATAGTAGACACACATGGTTTATTCTGTATAATGTTGTTATAAAAATACATCGCAAAAATGGCAAAACAATATAATCAAATGACGGTAAGCAAAAGACATAAATACACTGTTCTGCAAATGAGAATTCACTTGTACTGCCGTTAAGAATTTATAATGAATTGTTTTTTTTGTAAAGCGCCTTGTATTAAAATAAAATTGAATTATATGACACCTTTTCATAAAAATATAGCTATTGATATATTGCAGAGTTTTATTTTATTTGAAATTTAACTCGTAATAGGGGATATGCGGTCTCACATACAGCTCAACATGTTCTTGCCATCACCTCTATTGCATGTTTAGTCCATTGAATGGATTTCTCCTCTAGCTTCCTGTTTTGTGACTTAGATCTTAACACCCTGTGATGACATTGTTTTGACATGTGCATTCGGTAGAAATTCCATCCCATTCTTCAAGAGCGGTCAGTGAGACCTCACCTCTTTTTCAATTTTACAATTTTGGCAGTAGTATTCATTGGCTCTGAAGTTTATCCATTTGATCTACTTTATGCGGAAGAGCTGCAATAGATCCTTGATGAAGTTGGAAGTAATTTTAATGGAGAAGATGAACGTGAAGAAGATTTTGACTGTGATAGTTCCCGCTGAACAGACTTTGAAATTTTTCAGACGATAACGATTTCTTTGACTCAGAAAAAATTAGAGCATTTTACAACAGAACAAAAGATGATGTTAATGCAATCGATGAAAAATGCTCTGTTCATTCATGTAGTATGTGAACAATGCGTTGGCGTATGATTTTTTTCTACCTAGTAAATATTTGATCTACTATATCACCTGACATTTGATCTAGCCAGATAAAGATACGAGCAAAATAAACTCATATATTTTGCGCCAAGGCTAATATCAAAAACCTATCATGACCAAGACGGTATTTTTAAAAGGATTAGTGGCAGATTTAGTCCAATCGCTATTTCATACCAGAGTTAAAAATCCAAGAATAAATTGAGAATTGAGCTTGATGATAAAACGGATTTTAGGAAAAGAAGCGGACTCTCTGAGCGTGGAACATTGCACCGTAGAAACAAAATTAAAATCTAGAATGTCGTTTGGGCCACTCAAGCAAGAAAAGAAAGACAGCATAATTATATTTATCTTTCTAAAACTCTGTTTGCTTTTAATGCACATTAAATCATGCAATGAATGTGCGAAAGATGACGAAGACTTAATCGCTTTCTTCCAGGAAATCTGTGAAATATATTTCAGATGTCAAGAATTTTCTGTATTGTGCTGTACTAAATTTTCTCCTATTAAAATTTGTTTTACATATTAACTGAACAAATCACATTAATTAATGCTTAATAAATCCGTTTTTATTATTAATTTAATAAAATTTACTGCAGTTTATGTTTTTTTATCGAACAACCAAAGGCTCTAGCACAAAATTCTCGAATAAGTTTTATTTCTCTTTAAAGTTTAAAAATCATAATTTTTTATGACAGTTGAAAGTTCAAAAAACAACTAAGTGAAATGACAGAATGGTAATTTAATTAAAGGACATTTATAAAATTATAACAATACGCGGTCTCTGAGATCGCACGTCGTCATGCTTTACTTTTTCTATGACCTTTTATGTTCTACTTTCTTCACATGCCCTGTTACGGGTTAAAAATATCATGTATTATATAGATCTGTCATATAAATTGATATATTTCATATAATATATCTATAGCAATATATAATTTTAAAACTTAATTGAGATAATGTAATTATGTTTCGTAATATATGCCAAAACGTTTATGAAGTGAACTAGACTGCATAGATTAATTTATGTCCTTACATATGACACCTTTCCATAAACTTGTCATAAGAAAATTTTGTTTCATAAACAATTAATTTCCCTTCTTTATAACCTTGCTCAGCGGAAAATACACTCATGACCATAAATTAAGCATAATGAAGTACAGGCAAAGAAAGAGACAGAATCAAAACAAATTTGACTTATTTGTAAAGTATGTTTATTGAACAAAAGGTAAAGAGCAAAAAAGCTGCTATATGTTTGACATAATTAATAAAAATTGCGATTTTTACTCCCTGGAGCAAATTTCAGAAAAGAACCTATTTACAAAAAACAGTATAACAGGGTTAGTATGATGGTTAATAGGGAGTATGTCTCCCGGACGATACAATACAGGCTCTCCATATGAACACCCGGCGAGAATCAGACTGCAAACTAAACCTGGACTCGTCAGAAAACATCACACCAGACCACTATTGCGGTGTCCACAATGCAAGCTCTCTACTCCAGGTTAATCGTAGGCGACAGCGAGTTGCGGTAAGTGGAACACATCTGACAGGCCTACGAGCATATAGGCCAATGTGCCCTAAGCGTGTGTACACGGTCTGCCTTGAAACTGTCGTACCGGTAGCTGAAGAGAGCTGACGAGACAGGTCTGATGCTGTGCTCCGTCTGTTTCTTTTGGCAGTAACCGCTAAATACCTGTCCTCATTCGGCGTTGTAACTCGGGGGCGACCTGTGCTGTAACATCTACTCACATTACCATCATCTTGGAATCGTTGCCAAAGCCTGGATATGACACTCTGAGCGATTCCAAGTTCCTCGGATACTTCCAGCTGGGTACGTCCACATTCCAGTCGTCCGATAATTCTACCACGTAAAAAATCATCCAAATGCTTCCTTTGTGCCATAACTATGCGGTTATTGCACTGAAAGGCTTTTAAAGCGCTTGTGAACAATTTTACTTCTTTGCCACCCTCTCTTACACTCTCGTCATTGTGACGCACTATCCGCGCCATCTGGAGGTTTCCTGTAATTTGCATATTCTTCTTCAAGATGTGTGTGATAATTCTACAGGTGAAATTTTTATTCTAGAGTTCAACTTCTGTGTGATTCTGAATTATCCTTAATTTATGGACATGAGTGTATATTAAAATAATCTCCAAAATAACAACAGCTAATAACTTACGTGAATCGTACTATGTCCTACTTTTACTCTATCCACATTTTTCACCTTTCCTGTTACGGGTTAAAATATCAAGAATTATACAGATATGCTATTTAACTTGATATAGTTCATATAATATATCTATGGTAATATTAATTTCAAAGCTTACTTTAATTATATGTTCGGAATATGTGTCAAAATGCTTACGAAGTGAACTAGATTGCATAGATTAATTTATGCCCCTAAATATGACATCTTTCCATAAACATAACTTTCCATAAGAACATATTATGTCATAAACAATTAATTTTCATTCTTTATAACTTTGTTCAACACGAAATATATTAAAATAATCTCCAAAATAACAGCAGCGAATATCTTAAGTAAGACGAAATGACTAATGTATATATTTTAAATTTATCTCTAACGATGATGTTAAAACCATAAAAACATAAACCACCCACGAAATAATTATTCACCTTAAATGATCCCGCTTGTCAAATCCCATGGATATCGGAATAAACGAACTAAACGTTAATTTTCTGCCGGCGTCAAACTGAACAGTTCATCTATTAACCTGTTTAAGATTGTTTTGCGGGGGATTTGGATGTTGGCAGGCTATCTCCATCCTTCTTACTCCAGCAAATAAAGCATGATTTATTGAGTGGTGTCACGTGACGCAATGGATGAGCTCTAGGTGTATTGAAGAATGAATGGATGCATGGCGTGAGATCAGAAGAAGTTCTCAGATGAAATGGATGGATAAAAAAAAAGAACATTCCCTCATCTTGAGATATAATTTATAAATAGAAAAGTCAAAGCACAGAGAAAAGAAACCTTATTTTAAGTCATTCAAGCAAGAATATAACATTTTCTGATGAATCTAAATTAATTTTAGGGAAATAATGTTATGAAGGTTTAATGTCATAAAGTTTAATGTTTATAATGTTATAATGCTATAATGTTTTCTGATAAATCTGAATGAATTTTCATGAAATAGTGTTAATGTTTAATGTATGTAATGTTATAATGTTTCTGATGAATCTAAATGAATTTTCGTGAAATAATGTTATAAATATTTAATGTTTATAACGTTATAATGCTATAATCCTTTCTAATGAAACTAAATGAATTTTCATGAAAAAATATTATGAAAATTTAACGTTATAATGTTATAACGCTATAATGTTTTCTGATGAATCTAAATGAATTTTCAACAAATAATGTTATGAATGTTTAATGTTTATATTGTTATAATGCTACAATGTTATCTGATGAATTTAAATGAATTTTGATTTATAACATTGCTTCATTAAAAAATATAATTTAATTGATAATTGAAAGAGACAAAAAAACCCTGACCTATTTATGCATAATTTATTTTATTATTGTTAATTACATTATGATTTTGAATTGTAGATGTTATTTGATATGCGTTACTGTGCATTTAAGTGACATTTATTTATTTATTACCAATCAGGGTATTGATATAATAAAGGGATTTCAAATTCAATCCACAAATTTTTATGATAACTAAGACAAGTATGAAGGTGATATAAAGAAACTAAAAAAACTCTATTCAATATAGAATTCTTTATTAAAACAAAATATATGATTTTAACATAAATATCAAATAAGAGTTTATGAAATGATTGAGCTTCTATGATTCAATGCACTATAATTACACAACCCTTATGTTTCAACACTACCGAATGTCATTTTTCTTCAAAGAGAACTTTGCGATGTATGAAATTTAAATCATAATAGCATAATTATGACAACTAGGTCATGGGATCACTTTTCGTATTAATGCGTTTTTCAGTATTTTTTCCCACAAGGTTGTTTTCAATGTTAAAACTGTCAGAATTCAGAAGACATTATAACAGACTGCACAAATAACTCATAACAGACATTTTTCTTTTTTTATGATGAATCGAAACGATTAACAAAAAGTTCATTGTTTATCTTAGTTAAATAAAATCTTAGTCAAATTCAATCTTTACCTTAGTTAAATACTTCCGAAAACCATTTATAACGTACGAAATGACATTTTACGACGGGCACAGCTCCACAAATCAAACTTATTTTTATTAACTGAATCTTCTCTACTGCACTTCTTGAAGATTTATTTTCTTTTGATTTAAAAGATTTATCAACAAGCCTCACAAATCAAAGAGGTATTCCTTCCTATCTCTGCAATAGAAGACGAGCATAATAAAGGAAAAGCAACAGCAAGTTTGTATTGCATGCATTCTTGTCTCTTTGTAGCTTAATGAGAATTTGCTCTTACACACACACACACACACACACACACAGAGATAGAGAGTTCGAGAAGAGTTCGTTTCGTTAGATATTAATGTTGATAGGCAACGTGATTTCATGGAATTGTTGATGGAGTTTTACGAATGATAGATTTGGCGAGAATATGGAATAAAGTAAGAAATAAATGGAAGATTTATTTATTGATCAATAATGTTAATACGACACTTTGACCATAACCATTATTTTTTAAAACAAAAATAGACATTAAGAAAAACTTCACATTCCGAGGAGTATGATTCACAACTTTTAAATTAAAAATGTTTGTATCAAAAGCTTTATTTCAGCTACTAAAAATAAAAAAATGATTTTTTTATATATTTAGTAGTATGATTTGAAATTTTCATAGCCGATTTCTCACATTGAAGCTTTGACTATGAATTACGTTGGTTATTAAAATATAGCAATATAGTAATATATAATTTCCAAGATTACTTTAATTATGTTTTGGGATCTGTGTCAAAACGTTTATGAAGTGGACTAGACGGTGTAGATTAATTTATGTCCCTAAATTGACACCTTTCCATAAACATAACTTGTCATAAGAAAATATTATGCCATAAACAATTAATTTTCGTTCTTTATAACTTGGTTCAACGGAAAATATATTAAAATAATCTCCATAATAACAGCAGCGAATACCTTACGGGAATCGAAATGACTAATGTATATACTTTAAAGCTATCTCTAAAGATGATGTTAAAACCGTAAGAATATAAACCACTCTCGAAATAATTACTCAACTCAAATTCCCCACTTGTCAAATCCCATGGATATTGGATTAAACGAACTAAACGTTAATTTTCTACCGGCGTCAAACTGAACAGTTCATCTTGTTAACCTGTTCAACATTGTTTGCGGAGGATTCGGATATTGGCAGGTATCTCCGTCCGTCTTACTCCAGAGAACAAAGCATGATTTATTGACTGGTGTCACGTGACGCAGTTGATGAGCTCTAGGTGTGTTGAAGAATGGATGGATGCATTGCGTGAGATCAGAAGAAGTCAGATAGGTTCTTAGATAAGATGGATAATAAAAAAAAAGAGCATTTCCTCATCTTGAGATATAATTCATAAATAGGAAAGTCAAAGCACAGAGTCATTCAAGTAAGAATACAACATCTTCTGATGAATCTAAATGAATTTTCATTAATTAAAATTTTAAATTTTTAAGGTTTTAATGTTATAATGCTACAATGTTATCTGATGAATTTAAATGAATTTTCATCCATAACCTTGTTTCATTAAAATAATATAATTTGTATTTGATAATTGTAAGAGACGAAAAACCTCACCCTTTATAATGAATTAATTTTATTATTATTAAATATGTTATTATTTTTATGAATTGTAGATGTTATTTGATACGTTTTATTGTGTATTTAAATGAAATTTATTTATTACCATTTGTAGGAAAGTGACCTAGCTGTGAAATGACCTAGTTTCCCACTTGTCAAATTCCATGGATATTGATTAAACGAAATAAACGTTAATTTCTACGGGCGTTAAAGAGTAAACAGTTCATCTGTTAACCTGTTCAATATTTTTGCGGAGGATTTGGATGTTGGCAGGCATCTTCGTCCTTCTCACTCCAGCAAACAAAGCATGATTTATTGACTGGTATCACGTGACGCAATTGATGGGCTCCGGGTGTATTGAGGAATGGATGGATGTATTGCGTGAGATCAGAAGAAGGCAGATAGGTCCATAGATGAGATGGATGGATAAAATAAAGAATATTTCCGGATCTTGAGATATAATTTATAAATAGAAAAGTCAAAGCACAGAGGAAAGAAACATTATTTTAAGCCATTCAAGTAAGAATACAATATTTTTTGATGAATCTAAATGAATTTTCATGAACTAATATTATGATTGTTTAGTGCTATAATGTTTAATGTTAGGAATGTTTAGCGCTATAATGTTTAATGTTTATAATGTTATAATATTTTTTGGGGAATCTAAATGAGTTTTCATGAAATAATGTTATGAACGTTTAATGTTATAATGTCTTCTGAAGAATCTAAATGAATTTTCATGAAATAATGTTATGAATGTTTAGTGTTATAATGTTATAATTTTATAATGCTATAATATTTCTAAATAAATTTTTGTTCATAAAATTATTTCTATAAAATAATATAATTTAATTGGTAATTGTAAGAGACAACAAACAACTTCAACAACAAAAAAAAACCTCATCTTTTCATGCTTAAATTATTATATTATTGTTATTTATTAGTGCTACATATTTTATTATTGTTTTGAATTGTAAATGTTATTTGACATGCGTTATTGTGTATTTAAGTGATATTTATTTATTTATTATCATTTAAGGAGCTGATATAACAAAGTGATTTCAAACTGAATGCACAATTTTTCATAAGTAAGACAAGTTTTACGGTGGTATAAAGAAACTAAACAAACTCTATTCAATGCAGCACTTTTTATTAAATTAAAATATACGATTAAAATAAATATTAAATAAAATTTCATAAAATCATTGAATCTTTTGATTCAATGCAATATAATCACACCACCCTTAAGTTTTAACTCTACTGAATGTCACTTTTCTTCCTAGAGAACTTTACGATGTATGAAATTTAAATCATAATAGAATAATTATGACAACTATGCCATGGGAAAACTTTTCGTATTAAATTTTTTTTTTTTTTGTATTTTTTCCCACAAGGTTGTTTTCAATGTGAAAACTGTCATAACTCAGAAGATATTAAAACAGACCGCACAAATAACTCATAACAGACATTTTTCTTTTTTATCATGAAAGCGATTAACCAAAAGTTCATTGTTTACCTTAATTTCTTTTATTTCCTTATTGTTTTGAAAAGAAACAGTAAATAGAATCTATTTCCGAAAACCATTTATAATGTATTTTTATTCTCTGAAAATCAACGAAGTATTCCTTCCTATCACTTCAATAGAAGAACGAGCATAGTAAAGAAAAAACAACAGCAAGTTTATATTGCATGCATTCTTGTCTCTTTGTACCTTAATGAGAATTTGATCTTACAGAGATAGAGAGAGAGAGAGAGAGAGAGAGAGAGAGAGAGAGAATGAATTTCGTTAGATGTTGATGTTGATAGGCAACGTGATCGCCAACATTCATGGAATTGTTGATGCAGTTTTACGATGATCTTAGATTTGGCGACAATACGGAATAAAGTAAGAAATAAATGGAAGATTTATTTATCTTTCAAGAATGTTAAATTTAATACGACGCTTTGATCCTAATCATTATTTTAATAAAAAGATACATTAAGAAAAAATTCTCATTCCAAGGAGTCTAATTCACCGCTCGCAATCATGTTTGTATCAAAAGCTTTATTTCAGCGATTGAAAATAATAAAGGAATCTATTCTCTATCTTTTGTTGTACGACCTCAATTTTTATAGCCAATTTTTGAATTGGAGCTCTGACTATCAATTACGTTGGTTATTACAATGTAATAATATAGTAATATATAATTTCAAAGCTTACTTTAATTATGTTAAGGAATTTGTGTCAAAACGCTCGCGAAGTGAACTAGACGGCATAGATTAATTTATGTTCCTAAATATGGCATTTTTTCATAAACTTGTCATAAGAAAATATTACGTCATAAACAATTAATTTTCCTACTTTATAACTTTGTTCAGCGGAAAATATATTAAAATAATCTCCAAAATAACAGCAGCGAATGCCTTATGTGAGACGAAATGACTAATGGATGTACTTTAAAGCTATCTCTAAAGATTATGTTAAAACAGTACGAACATAAACCACTCACGAAATAATTATTCACCTTAAATTTTACCCCTTGGCAAATCCTATGGATATTGGATTAATCGAAATAAACGTTAATTTTTCTACCGGCGTTAAAGTGAATAGTTCATCTGTTAACCTGTTCAACATTGTTTTGCGGGGAATTTGGATGTTGGCAGGTATCTCCATCCTTCTTATTCCAGCAAACAAAGCATGATTTATTGAGTGGTGTCACGTGACGCAATGGATGAGCTCTAGGTGTATTGAAGAATGGAGGGATGTATTGCGTGAGATCAGAAGAAGTCAGATAGGTTCTCAAATGAAATGGATGGATATTAAAAAAAGAATATTTCCTGATCTTGGGATAAATTATAAATAGCAAAGTCAAAGCACAGAGAAAAGAAATATTATTTTAAGTTATTAAAGTAAGAGTATAATATTTTCTGATGAATCTAAATGAGTTTTCGTGAAATTATGTTATGAATGCTTATAATGTTATAATGTTTTCTGATGAATCTAATTAAATTTCCTTAAATAATGTTATAATTTTTAATGTTTATAATGTGTAATTTTTATAATGTCAATGTTTTCTGATGAATCTAAATGAATTTTCGTGAACTAAATGTTTATTTATGTATGTATGTTTTATGTTATAATGTTTTCTAATGAATCTAAATGAGTTTTCACGAAACAATGTTATAATATTTAATGTTTATAATCTTATAATGCTATAATGATTTCTGATGTATCTAAATTAATTTTCATGAAATAATGTTATGAATGTTTAATGTTATAATGTTCAACATTTATAATGTTATAATGCTATAATGTTTTCTGATGAATCTAAACGAAATTTCATGAATTAATATTATGAATGTTTAGTTTTTATATTGTTATAATGCTATGATCTTTTCTAATGAATCTAAATGAATTTTCATTCATAACATTATTTCATTAAAGTAATATAGATTGGTAATTGTAAGAGACAAAAAAGCCCTCATCTTTTCATGCTCATTTTCATTCATACTGAATGTCACTTTTCTTCCCAGAGAACCTTTACGATGTATGAAATTTAAATCATAATAGCATAATTATGACAACTAGGTCATGGGATCCCTTTTCGTATTACATTTCTTTTTTTAGTATTTTTCACCACAAGGTTGTTTTCAATGTTAAAACTGTCATAACTCAGAAGATATTATAACAAACTGCACAAATAATTCATAACAGACATTTTTCTTTTTTATCATGGAAGCGATTAATAAACAGTTCATTGTTTACCGTAGTTTTTTTAATTTTATTATCGTCTTGACAAAAATAAAATAAAATCTACTTCCAAAAACAATTTATAATGTCCGAAATTACATTTTACGACTCAGAAAATCTCCACAAATCAAGCTTATTTTTATTAACTGAATCTTGTCTACTGTATTTCTGAAAGATTTATTTTCTTTTGATTCAAAAGATTTATGAACAAGCATTTATTTTCTTTTGATTCAAAAGATTAAGATGTTTATAGGCGATTTTTGAAATTGGAGCTCTGACTATGAATTACGTTGGTTATTATAATACACTGAAGTGACAAAAGTCATGGGATACCTCTTAATATCGTGTCGGCCCTCCTTTCGCCCGGCGAAGTGCAGCAACTCGACGTTGCATGCACTCAACAAGTCGTTGGAAGTCTTCTGCAGGAATATTGAGCCATGCTGTCTCGATAGACGTCCATGATTGTGAAAGCGTTGATGATGCAGGATTTTGGGCACGAACAGACCTCTCGATGATGTCCCATAAATGCTCGATGGGATTCATGTCGGGCGATCTAGGTGGCCAGATCATTCGTTGGAATTGTCCAGAATGTTCTTCAAACCAATCGCGAACAGTTGTGGCCCGGTGACATGGCGCATTGTCATCCATAAAAATCCCATCGTTGTTTGGGTACATTAAGTCCATGGATGGCTACAAGTGATCTCCAAGTAGCTGAACATAAGCATTTCCAGTCAATGTTCGGTCCAGTCGCACCAGAGGACCAAGTCCATGCCATGAAAAAACAGCCCACACCATTACGGAGCCACCACCAGCTTGAACACTGCCTTGCTGACAGTTTGGGTCCATGACTTCGTGGGGTCTGCGCCACACTTGAACCCTACCATCAGCTCTTACCAACTGAAATCGTGACTCATCGGACCAGGCCACGGTTTTCCATTCATCTAGGGACCAACCGATATGCTCACGTGCCCACGAGAGTCGCTGCAAGCGATGTCGTTCTGTCAGTAAAGGCACTCGAGTCGGTCTTCTGCTGGAATAGCCCAAGAAAGCCAAATTTCTCCGCACAGTTCTAACAGACAAGTCCCTTGTACGTCTCACATTGATTTCTGCGGTTATTTGACGCAGTGTTGCTTGTCTGTTAGAATTTACGACTCTTTGTAGACGTCGCCGGTTTCGGTCGTTAAGTGCAGGCGGTCGACCACTGCGCTGTCCATGGTGGGATGTTATGCCTGAAATTTCATACTCTCGGCACACTCTTGACACAGTGGATCTGGGAATGTTGATTCCCTAATGACATGACCCATGCGTCTAGCTCCAACTAACATTCCGCGTTCAAATTCTGTTAATTCCCGTCGTGCGGTCATCATCACGTCAAAACCTCTTCACATGAATAACTTGAACAGAAATGAAAGCTCTGCGCATTTATACCTGTTCTACGCGATGCTACTGCCATCTGAAAATTTGCTTATTGCTATACCATGAATTTTGTCACTTCAGTGTATAGTAATATATAATTTCGAAGCTTACTTTAATTATGTTTCGGAATATGTGTCAAAACGTTTACGAAGTGGACTAGATGGTGTAGATTAATTTATGTCCCTAAATATGACACCTTTCCACAAACCCAACTTGTGATAAGAAACTATTATGACATAAACAATTATTTTTACTCCTTTATAACTTTGTTCAGCGTTAATTATATTAAAATAATCTCAAAAATAACAACAACGATTATCTTAAGTAAGACGAAATGGCTAATGGATGTACTTCAAAGCTCTCTCTAAAGATGATGTTAAAACCGTAAGAACATAAACCACTCACGAAATAATTTTTCACCTTAAATATTTCCGCCAGTTAAATCCCATGGATATTGGTTTAAAAGAAATAAAGGTTAATTTTCTACGGGCGTCAAACTGAACAGTTCATCTGTTAACCTGTTCAACATTGTTTGCGAAGGGTTTGGATGCTAGCAGATATCTCCATCCTTCTTACTCCAGCAAACCAAGCGTGATTTATAGACTGGTGTCACGTGACGCAATTGATGAGCTTCAGGTGAGAATGAGCTGAAGAATGGATAGATGTATTGCGGGAGATCAGAAGTCAGATATGTTCTGAGATGAGATGGATTATTACGATGATGTTAGATTTGGCGAGAATACGGAATAAAGTAAGAAGTAAATGGAATATTTATTTATTGCTCAGTAATGGTAAATTTTTAGGGCCTGAATGGCCAAATGGCTAGCTCTCTGGAGCCCGGTACCACAGGCTTCGGGTTCGAGTCCCGGTGGTGATATGGATATTTGTTGTGATTCGGAATCCACTTTAAACCATAGGTCCCGATCTAATAGGATTGTAGAGCGTTTCGGGGGCATTGTTACTCCGCGTCCGTATCTTATCTTCAAGTTACACGCGCATCCTGGGTAATGAAAAGTGAGTAACGTCTGTGTGCGCTTGCCTTAAGGCATCCAAGAATAAGCTGTCTATGTCTTTGCCAGCTGCATTAGAAAGAAAGAAAATAATGTGAAATTTAATGTAATGCTTTGATCGTAATCATTATTTTTTAAAAAAAGGGACATTAAAAATATTCACATTCCAAGGAGCAGGAATGTGAATCTTTTAATAATGTTTGTAACAAAATATTTGTTTCAGCGATTGAAAATAAAAAAAGGGAATTTTTTCTCAATCTTTAATCGTACGACTTAAAATTTTGATAGCCGATTTTTGAAATTGGAGCTCTGACTATGAATTATGTTAGTTATTAAAATATAGTAATATAGTAACATATAATTTCAAAGCTTACTTTAGTTATGTGTCGAAATATGTGTCAAAACGCTTACGAAATGAACTAGACTGCATAGATTAATTTATGTCCTTACATAAGACACCTTTCCATAAAGTTGTCATACGAAAATTTTGTTTCATAAACAATTAATTTCCCTTCTTTATAACTTTGTTCAGCGAAAAATATACTAAAAACATCTCCAAAATAACAACAGCGAATACCTTAAATAAGACGAAATAGCTAATGGATTTACTTTAAAGCTATCTCTAAAGATTATGCTAAAACCTTAAGAACATAAACCATTCACGCAATAATTACTCAACTGAAATTTTTCCGCTTGTTAAATCCCATGGATATTGGATTAAAAGAAATAAAGGTTAATTTTGTACTGGCGTTAAACTGAGCGGTTCATTTGTTAACCTGTTCAACATGTTGTTTGCGGAGGATTCGGATGTTGGCAGGTGTCACCATCCTTCTTACTCCAGCAAACGTAGCATGATTTAATGAGTGGTGTCACGTGATGCAGTTGAGGAGCTCTAGGTGTATTGAAGAATGGAGGGATGTATTGCGTGAGATCAGAAGAAGTCAGATAAGTTCTTAGACGAGCTGGATGGATAAAACATAATAGATCATGATTTTGAGATATAATTTATAAATATAAAAGTCAAAGCATAGGGAAGAGAAGCATTCATTAGAAAACATTATAGCGTTATAACATTAGAAACATTAAACATTCATAACATTATTTCATGAATATCCATTTAGATTCATCAGAAAATATTGTATTCTTACTTGAATGACTTAAAATCATGCTATGATGTTTTCTGACGAATAAAAATAAATTTTTATGAAATAATGATATGAATGTTTAGTGTTATAATGTTCGGTATTTAATGTTCATAATGTTCAATGTTTAATGTTTATAATGTTATAATGCTACAATGTTTTCTGGTGATCCTAAATGCATTTTCAATCAAAACATTATTTCACTAAAATATAGCTGGCAATTGTTGTTTTCGTGTCCCTCATGGAAGGAGGGAAGACGGATGCACCTTCTGTTCTGATGGAGCACCCGTAGGTAGAAGTCTGACTTAGGCTCCGTGACACTCTTACAGTCATAGGAGACCGGGGCCTACGGCTTAAAGTGGATTCCGAACCACTACAAACCAGAGCGCTAGACACTCGGCCATTAACGCCCAACTGGTAATTGTAAGAGACAAAATATTATGAAGGAAAGAAAATATTATGTCATAAACAACTAATTTTCCTTCTTTATAACTATGTTCAGCGAAAAATATATTAAAATAATGTCTAAAATAGCATCAGCGAATATATTAAGTACGTCGAAATGGCTAATGGATATACTTTAAAGCTATCTCTAAGGGTTATGTTAAAACCGTAAGAACGTAAACCACTCACGAAATAATTATTCAACTCAAATTTTCCCGCTTGTTAAATCCCATGGATATCGGATTAAAAGAAATAAAAGTTAATTTTCTACGGGCGTTAAAGTGAACAGTTCATCTGTTAATCTGTTCAACATTGTTTGCGGAGGGTTTGGAAGTTGGCAGGTATCTCCATCCTTCTTACTGCAGCAAACAAAGCATGATTTATTGGCTGGTATCAGGTGACGCAATTGATGAGCTCTAGGTGTATTGAAGAATGGATGGATGTATTGCGTGAGATCAGAAGAAGTCAGATAGGTTCTTAGATGAGATGGATAATAAAAAAAAAGAGCATTTCCTCTTCTTGAGATATAATTTATAAATAGAAAAGTCAAAGCATAGAGAAGAAAAAACATTATTTTAAGTCATTTAAGTGAGAATACAATATTTGCTGATGAATCTAAATGAATTTTCATGAAATAATGTTATGAATGTTTAATGTTTATAAGGCTATAATGTTTACTGATGGATTTAAATGAATTTTCATGAAATAATGTTATGATTGTTTAATGTTTAAAGTTTATAATATTATAATGCTATAATGTTTACTGATGAATTTAAATGAATTTTCATGAAATAATGTTATGATTGTTTAATGTTTAAAGTTTGTAATATTATAATGCTATAATCTTTGGATTGAATGAATTATAATCAAACAACTCTTAAGTTTTAACTCTACTGAATGTCACTTTTCTTCCCAGAGATGTTTACGATGTATGAAATTTTAAATCATAATAGCATAATAACAAATAGGTCATGGGATCACTTTTCGTATTAGATTTCTTTTTTTGTATTTGTTTCATACAAGGTTGTTTTCAATCTTAAAACTGTCATAACTCAAGAGATATTATAACAAACTACACAAATAACTCATAACAGACATTTTTTTTTTTTTATCATGGAAGCGATTAACAAAAAGTTCATTGATTACCTTAAATATTTTTATTTTTTGATTGTTTTGAAAAAAATAAAACAAAATCTACTTCCGAAAATCATTTATAATGTACCAAATTATATTTTACGACGAAGCAAAGCTTCACAAATCAAGCAAATTTTTATTAATAGAATCTTCTCTACTGCCCTTCTAAAAGATTTATTGTCTTTTGATTTAAAAGATTTATCAACAAGCCTCACAAATCAACGGAGTATTCCTTCCTATCTCTGCAATATGAGACAAGCATAGTAAAGGAAAAAAAAACAACAAGTTTATATTACATGCATTCTTGTCTCTTTGTATCTTGTCTCTTGTCACACACACACACACACATAGAGAGAGAGAGAGATAGAATGAATTTCGTTAGACATTGATGTTAATAAGCAACGTGATCGCCAACACTTATGGAATTGTTGATGGAGTTTTACGATAATGATAGATTTGGCGAGAATGCGGAATAAAGTAAGAAATAAATTTATTTATTGTTCAATAATGTTAAATTTAATACGATGCCTTGATCGTAATCATTATTTTTAAATAAAGATATATTAAGAAAAAATTATTCACATTCCAAGGAGTAGGATTCACCTCTTTTAATAATGTTTGTATCAATACTTTTTTTCAGCAATTGAAAATAAAAAAAGATTTTTCTATAGTTAGCTTTATGATTTAAAATTTTTATAGCCGATTTCTGAGATTGGAGCTTTAACTGTGAATTACGTTGGTTATTAAAATATAGTAATATAAAATTTAAAAGCCCGCTTTAATTATGTGTTCAGAATATGTGTCAAAACACTTACGAAGTGAATTAGACGGCTTAGATTAATCTATGTCCCTACATCTGACACCTTTCCATGAACATAATAAAATATTATATCATAAATAAATAATTTTTTTTCTTTATAACTTTGTTCAGACGAAAATATATTAAAATAATCCCCAACATTTCCTGATCTTGAGATATAATTTATAAATAGAAAAGTCAAAGGATAGAGAAAATAAACATTATTTTAAGTCATTCAAGTAAGAATACAATATATTCTGAAGTATCTAAAAGAGTATTCATGAACTAATGTTATGAATGTTTAAGTTATAATACTATTGTTGCCACTCCTAATAAGTTTGTTATTTCCTGTAACACGTATTTCACAGCCAACGGCCGTACCATGCTGAATATACCGGTTCTCGTTCGATCACCGAAGTTAAGCATCATTGGGCGCGGTCAGTACTTGGGTGGGTGACCACCTGGGAACACTGCGTGCCGTTGGCAAATTTGGGACCTGAATGGCCGAGTGTCTAGGGCGCTCGGTGCCACAGGTTTCGGGTTCGAATCCCGGCGGTGCCATGGATGTTTGTATAGTGGTTCGGAATCCACTTTAAGCCGTAGGTCCCGGTCTTCTATGACTGTCAGAGCGTCACGGAGCAAAAGTCAAGCTTCTACCTACGGGTGCTCCATCACAACAGAAGCTGCTTCCTTCCCCTTCAATCATGAGTTCATATGGGCTCGTGGGCTTGGCCAGCCAAGTGGGATAAGAAACAACAACAACAACGTATTTCACTTTGAAACCTGGCAACTACAATAGAAAGGGGTGGATTTGGTTTTTGGTTCGTATTCTAATAAGTAGTAATAGCACAGAATGTTGAATCTGTTAAGATATTGTTTTTCATCAATAAGATGTACGTATTATATATAAGTAAATCATGTACAAGGATTTATTCATCTGCATATAGCCTCATCATGTATCATCATCTCTTTCTTGTGTTGCATTAATAAAAGTGTTTTAAAATCAAGGAAGAAGTTACGTTTTCAGTCACAACAACTATAATGTTTTCTAATGAATCTAAATGAGTTTTGATGAAATAATGTTACAATGTTTTGATGTTTTCTGATGAATCTAAATGAGTTTTCATGAAATAATGTTACAATGTTTTGATGTTTTCTGATGAATCTAAATGAGTTTTCATGAAATAATGTTACAATGTTTTGATGTTTTCTGATGAATCTAAATGAGTTTTCATGAAATAATGTTACAATGTTTTGATGTTTTCTGATGAATCTAAATGAGTTTTCATGAAATAATGTTACAATGTTTTGACGTTTTCTGATGAATCTAAATGAGTTTTCATGAAATAATGTTACAATGTTTTGACGTTTTCTGATGAATCTAAATGAGTTTTCATGAAATAATGTTACAATGTTTTGACGTTTTCTGATGAATCTAAATGAGTTTTCATGAAATAATGTTACAATGTTTTGACGTTTTCTTATGAATCTAAATGAGTTTTCATGAAATAATGTTACAATGTTTTGACGTTTTCTGATGAATCTAAATGAGTTTTCATTCAATAATGTTACAATTTTTGATTTTCTGATGAATCTAAATGAGTTTTCATGAAATAATGTTACAATGTTTTGACGTTTTCCTGATGAATCTAAATATTTTCATGAAATAATGTTACAATGTTTTGAATTTTCTGATGAATCTAAATGAGTTTTCATGAAATAATTATTACAATGTTTTGATGTTTTCTGATGAATCTAAATGAGTTTTCAAAATAATTTTAAATGTTTTGATGTTTTCTGATGAATCTAAATGAGTTTTCATGAAATAATGTTACAATGTTTTGATGTTTTCTGATGAATGTAAAGGAATTTTCATTCATAACATTATTTCATTAAAATAATACAATATAATCAGTAATTGTGATGAAAAAAAAAAAAAGCCGCATAATTCCTGCCTATATTATTTCTAATTATTTTTATTATTGTTTTGGATTGCAGATGCTATATTGTGTATTTCAATGATATTTATTATTACCTTTTAAGGAACTGATACAGTATAGTGATTTCAAACTCAATCCTAAATTTTTTATCTTAACTAAAACAAGTATGAAGGTGATATATCACTGCAATACATCACTCTTTATTAAAGTAATATATACGGTTTTAACATAAATATTAAATAAAACTTCATGAAATCTTTCAAGATGTATGATTCAATGCGATATAATCACACAACCGTTAAGTTTTAAATGTACTGAATGGCACTTTTCTTCCGAGAGAACTTTATTATGTATGAAATTTAACTCATAATAGTATATTTAAGACAACTAGGTGAACAGATCACTTTTCATATTTTTACCCACAAGGTTGTTTTCAATGTTAAAACTGTCATAACTGAAGAGATATTATAACAAACTACACAAATAACTCATAACAGACATTTTTTTTTTATCGTGGAAGCGATTAACAAAAAGTTCATCGTTTACATTAGTTTCCATTTATTTTTTCTTTTGATTTGAAAGAATTATCAATAAGCCTCACAAATCAACGCGAAGTGAAGAAAGAAAAGAAAAGAAGAGAGAGAGAGAGAGAGAGAGAGAGAGAGAGAATGGATTGAGTTAGACATTGATATTGATAGGCAACGTGATCGCCAACGTTCATGGAATTGTTGACAGAGTGTTACGATGATGTTAGATTTGGCGAGAATGCGGAATAAAGTAAGAAATAAACGGAAGATTTATTTATTGTTCAATAATGTTAATAATGTTTAAATTTAATACGACACTTTGATCATAATAATTCTTTTTAAAAAAAGATACATTAAGAAAAAATTCAAATTCCAAGGAGTAGGATTCATAACTTTTAAAAAAGGTTTGTATCAAAGACTTTATTTCAGCGATTGAAAATAAAAAAAAATTGTTTTGTACATTTAGTTGTATGATTTAAAATTTTTATACTTGATTTCTGGAATATAAACTTTGACTATGAATTACTTTGGATATTAAAATATAGTAATATAGTAAGATATAATTTCAAAGCTTACTTTAATTATGTTTCGGAATATGTGTCAAAACGCTTACGACGAGAACAAGACTGCAAAGATTAATTTGTCCCTAAATATGACACCTTTCCATAAATATAACTTGTCATAAGAAAATATTGTGTCATAAACAATTAATTTTCCTTCTTTATAACTTTGTTCTGCTCAAAATACATTAAAATAATCGCCAAAATAACAGCAGCGAATATCTTAAGTAAGACGAAATGACTAATGGACACACTTTAAAGCTATTTCTAAAGATTACGTTAAAACTGTAAGAACATAAACCACTCACGAAATAATTATTCACCTTAAATTTTTCCCCTTGTCAAATCCCATGGATACAGAAATAAACGAAATAAACGTTAATTTTCTACCGGCGTTAAACTGAACGGTTCATCTGTTAACATGTTCAACATTGTTTACGGAGAATTTAGATATTGGCAGGCGCCTCCATCCTTCTTACTCCAGCAAACAAAGCATGATTTATTATTGACTGGTATCGCGTGACGCAATGGATGGACTCTAGGTGTATTGAAGGAATGGATGTATGTATGATGAGATCAGAAGAAGCCAGATATGTTCTTAGATGAGATGGATGGATGAAAAAAAGAATATTTCCTGATATTGAGATATAATTTATAAATAGAAAAGCCGAAGCACAGAGAAAAGAAATATTATTTTAAGTCGTTCAAGTAAGAATACAATATTTTCTGATGAATCTGAAAGAATTTTCATGAACTAATGTCATGAATGTTTAATGTTATAATTTTTAATATTTATAATGTTATAATGTTTTTTGATGAATCTAAATGAGTTTTCATGATATAATGTTATGAATGTTTAATGTTATAACGTTTAATGTTAATCATGTTATAATGCTATAATGTTTTAGGATCTAAATAAATTTTCATGAAATAATGTTACAGATGTATAATGTTTTGATGTTTTCTGATGAATATATTAAATCAATTTTTATTCATAGCATTATTTCATTAAAAGAATATAATAAAATTGGTAATTATAAGAGAAAAAAACCCTCAACTTTTCAAGCTTAAATTGTTATATTATTGATATTTGACTGTTAATTATTTTATTATTGTTTTGAATTGTAGATGCTATTTGATATGCTTTATTTTGTATTTAAGCTACATTTATTTATTTATAACCATTTAGAGAAACAATATAATAAACTGATTTCAAACTCAATTATCATGATGATAACTAAAACACGTTTGAAGGTAATATAAAGAAACTAAAGAAATTCTATTCAATACAGCACTCTTTATTGAAGTAAGATATATGATTTACAGATATAAGATATATGATACATAAATACTAATAAAACTTCATAAAATCATTGAATTTGTATGATTAAAAGCAATATAATCACACAACTGTACAGAATGACACTTTTCTTCCCAGACAACTTCACGATGTGTGAAATTTAAATCATAATAGCATAATTATGACAACTAGGTCATGGGATCACTTTTCGTATTAATTTTTTTTTTGTATTTTTTCCCACAAGGTTGTTTTCAATGTTAAAACTGTCGTAACTCAGAAGATATTATAACAGACTGCACAAATAACTCATAACAGACATTTATCCTTTTTTATCATGAAAGCGACTATCAAAATGTTCATTGTTTACCTTAGTTCTTTTTATTTTATTATTGTTTTGAAAAAAAAGTAAATAAAATCAACTTCCGAAAACCATTAATAATGTACGAAATTACATTTTACGACGGAGCAAATCTCCACAAATCAATCTTATTTTTATTAACTGAATCTTCTCTACTGCACTTCTTGAGGATTTATTTTCTTTTGATTTACAAGATGTATCAATAAGCCTCACAAATCAACGAAATATTCCTTACTATCTCCGCAATATAAGAATGAGCATAGTAAAGGAAAAACAACAGCAAGTTTTTATTGCATGCATTCTTGTCTTTTTGTACCTTAATGAGAATTTGCTCTTACACAGAGAGAGAGAAGAGAGAGAGTGAATGAATTTCGTTAGATATTGATGTTGATAGGCAACGTGATCGCCAACGTTCATGGAATTGTTGATGCAGTTTTATGGTGTTGTTAGATTTGGCGAGAATGCGGAATAAAGTAAGAAATAAATTGAAGATTTATTTATTGTTTAATAATGTTAAATTTAATGCGACGCTTTGATCATATTTATTATTTAAAAAAAAAGATACACGAAGAAAAAATTCACATTCCATGATCTAATGTTAAAAGAAACTAAATTTTCATTTATACAACATATTATTATACTTTATAAATCTAAAGCATTCAGGGAAATATCATTATTATTAATAATAACTTTAACTATTCAGATTAAGTTAACTATTTATTTGTTCTGCTTACATGCTTTTGAATGTTGTCCTGTTATCTGGCATTATTTCTTACGAATTATTGAAGAATACATTTAAAAAATTTTTTACATTAAAGAATTAAATATATTTAAGTTCATCAATAAAAATATACTTTGAATCAGTATAAATCTTTAATAAAACACTTTATAATTATGCAGATAAGTTGATTTATTTTAATCAAGTTTTGAAAATGGGGTCAATAAATCCGTCGGACGGAAGGTACTTTTCTGCCCATAGTAGGAAGTGGGGACGGTTAAAACCAAAAAGATGGAATTCCTAGGGATATCGTTTAAAATTGTGGTGGAGAAATATGATAAAAGTACAACACCCACTTCATGGTTCATTCCTGAGTAACATATAATCTGCTACATGTGGGTCATTCCCTTGCCGAATGAATTGAGATCAATTGATCAAATTGATCATATATAAAAATATTTTTTATTTCTCTGTTGTTTCCTGTTGATATTCTCATTCTTGCAGCGTTACCCTCACAAGCTTTTCAAAAGAACCCCAATGCTAAAACCATCTAGTTATCCATGTAGCGAAGGATAACACTTAAAGCGGTCATATCTATTGTATGCAAAATTATCTTTTCCTTTTCAATATTTGAATTCATCAAATAGCATAACAGCATTTCTGACGAAACAGACAAGTAATTTCATTTTTTGGGATATTTTATTGCTCGCAATTCAAATTTCATTCAATAGGTTTAATGTATTTTAAACAATAGCTAATTATTTTTTAATATGCTTAATTCGTTTTCATACTGTAAAAACTTTTCAAAGAACGCCCAATGCCAAAGCATCTAGTTATTTCTATATGTAGTGAAGGACAGAATCTACAGATGCCATATCTTCTGCATGCAAAATCATCCCGTTCTTTACAATATTTGAATAATCAAATAGCATTAACAGATATTATAATAAATAGATTAACATTTAAATTATCAACTAGCATTATTAGTTCTTGAATTATTAACTAGGATTAATAGGCATTTGAATTATCAACTAACATTAATAGGCATTTGGATTATCAAATAGCATTAATAGGCATTTGAATTATCAAATAGAATTAGCATTTGTAGTATCAAATAGCATTAATAGGCATTTGAATTATCAAATAGAATTAGCATTTGTAGTATCAAATAGCATTAATAGGCATTTGAATTATCAAATAACTTTTAACACGCATTTGAATTATCAAACAGCATGAGCATTTGAATTTTCAAATAACATAATATCGTGTCTAAGGAAACAAAAGGATGTAATTTAATTTTTAGCATACTATGTATTTTACAGCCCAAAATTAAAATTTACTTCAATAATGTATTTTTAACAATAACTATTTTTTTATATGTCAGCAATTTTATATAACATAATAGCTATAGCTATATTTTTATATGTTTAGTTCTCATACAACAAAAAACAACTTGAAACTTTTACAACACACTAAAAAATTTCGTAAACATTTTATTCTAGTTTTCTATTCAAAAGTATCCACATAATTTCTTAAACATAAAAAAAAAAAAAAAAAAAAAAAAAAACTGAATATTTTAACACTGTAAAGAGAGAAAATTAGATTATACCATACAATATACAACTCCATTCAAAGATTAGATAAAAATACTGTGTAATGTCATTAATTTAATAAAGAAAATCCTCGTACCTCTTTAAATTACTAAGCACACAGAAACCTATCTTTAACATTTTTATAAACGTATTAAAATTTAAGTTATTATTTTTGTAAAGGTAAGAATACAGCATTATCCTATACTAATAGTGTAAAAAGCAATACGTAATAAAATTTCTACCATTATACAGAACAAACATTTTGATGTTAAATTAAGAAATTTAATATATATTTCGAAATCTCTATCCAAAAATTTAAAAAAAATACTTGCTTGGTAAACATTCAATCACATAATAGTTTCAAAATCATTCTTTTATTTGAAAATTTTTATAACTGATAAAAATACTTCGTTCACCTTGAAAACTAAGTCAATAACAAAAATTAAAATGTCATGGGTAAATGGAATTCTTTAAAAATATGTTTTCAAAACAATACGGATCCTTTAACTCAGCTGTAAAGCAATTTCAATTTGATTTGTGATTTCTACCGATTTTTGGTGTCCATCTTATTAAAAAAGAAAAGAGGAAATAAAAATCACTTGATTTTCGATATTTGTTTAACATGTGAAAAAGTTGATTCTATTTAGATACAACTGTCCTTCAGTCTAAAATTATTATCATATTTTTTACAGATCATTTAAACTGTATTATTAATTCCTAATTTAACATAATTGTATATCTATAAAAGTATTAAATTATCGCATGCATTTTAACGATATATACTTACAAATAAATAACAATTTATCATAAATTTATTTATTTGTAGGTATATACCGTTAAAATGCATGCGATAGTTTCAACATTAATAATAATGCATTATTAATGGTGTACTTGCTAAAAACCATTCTCATAGTACCACTGTAGTGTTCTAGAAAAACTCCCAGCCACTACGTTCATGGAAGTATTGTTTGAAATTTAAATTACAAAATAAAAAAATCACTAATATAACTAATATAAAATAACTGGAAATAAAATGTACAGGATATTAAGTATGGGGCCTGATGGCCGAGTGACTAGCGCTTTGCCACTTAGTACCACAGGGTTTGACTATATGACTATAGAGAGTTGGGCGTAGAACTGGCAATCCAACCTGTCAAAAGAAAAACTTCCCCTGTCTCGATATCTGTCATTAGACCAAGCTGTTGCCTCGGCCAACCAGGGGCTGTTGCGCTAAAGAAGACTGGTTTGGTTAGTTGCTCTACGGTCATTTTGTTTCACACTTTAGGTTAATTAGACTGGGTCCTACAGTTTAAAGTGGATTACGAACCACTAACAAACATCCATACCACGGCCAGGATTTAAACGTGAAGACTGTGTTACCAAAGGAAACAGTACTAGCCAATTGGCCACCAGGCCTCTGCCAATGAAGTAAAAGTATATTATGTATAAAAGTAGAAAGAATTCTGAAAAATAAAAATAGTTGATAATTTATTTTATTAATATTATTTTAATTTTACTACTCTAAGTAAAGTTTCAAAATTCACATAGTACTACTGTAGTTTGCTACAAAAATTGCCAAATTCTATATTTATGCAGGTATTCTTTTAACTTTAAATTACAAAAAAAAAAAAAAAAAAAAATCATTAATATAAAATAACTGAAAATAAAATATACAGGATATTCTGTACGCTCTAGCACTCGGTACCACAGCCTTTGGTTCGAGTCTCATTGGTGCCATAGATGATTGTAGTGGTCTAATATGATTGTAGAACATTGGGTGCAGAGTTAAATACCCTACTCCGTCGAAGGAAAAACGTCTCCTGTCTAGAAATATACTAGTAGGTAAATGCCCTTGACACACCATGGGGCTGTTGCCCCAACGAAGATTTGGTTTGTCGCTTTACGGTCGTTTTGTACACATTTTAGGTTAATTAGACCGAGACCTACAAATTAACCTGGATTCCAAACCACTAACAAACTCTATGTAACTGCCAGGATACAAACCTGAAACCTGTGGTACCAAAGGCCAATCCTAGCCAATTTGCCATTTGAACGCCAGAAGATGAAGGATTTTATGCATAAAAGTAGCTGATAATTAAATTTATTAACATCATTGAAACTACTCAAATTATAATTTCAAAATCTATATAGATTTACTTTAATTTCATATAATTTTTAATTTAAAATATTAATTTTGAAAAATGGAGTAACTAAATACAATCTAACGATTCTCATTAATTAAGCTTTAAGGATAAATTAATTGTTGAAATTAATTGACTAAACTGGAATTTATCCTAATCTTTTGCAATCGTGCGTCGACCCTTTATTGCTACATTAAAAATTTCGAGAAAACATCATTTTGATAAGTTCATATTTAAACAGACCAGCGAACATGAAGTTGTGTTTGAACAGGACATTGATTCGAAGACCTTACTCAAATATTAATCCTCTCTATGAGTAGTTTGAAAAGAGTCTTGAATATTAATTATAATATTTATTTAATTGCTGTTTTCAACATTCATCAATGTCGTGTGACAGTATACAAGAAATTTATATATTATTTATAATATAATAATTAGAAATAATTATTTGCTACTCTTCCTTGTTTAATTTCATTTGGATTGGCTGATAGGACTTTGAGGGGAAAAATGACTTTGGTAAAAAAAAAACCATTTTATATCTGTAGTTGTAATTAATCAACTAACTATTTTGATTTCGAGATTTATTGATGGCCATCGACATATGCAAGCTGTAATACTGGTTGGCATTTACATTTTGCTAAAGTTTTGGTTGACCCATTTCTTTTTTAATCGCAAATTGAATTGAATTAGGGAAGGAATTCAAAATGAACTGTTTGAATATCAAAATCCACGTAATGATAGCTTTTAGAAAAAAAATTATTTTGGAAAAAATTACTTTTTATAGATAATTTTTTAAAACTTTGAACATCAGTGAGCCTCGGGTTCCACTTAATTATGTATGCTATAAAAAATTCAACGACAGTCGATGAGGGGAAGTCTTCGCTTGCTACTTTCAGGGATAACTTCCAGGCAGTTGCACGTCATATCGAAGAGGTCGGAAAACTCCTATTTCGCAGCCTGTCTGGGAGCGTTTAATTTGTTTGTCGTACTACGGTCATTTTGTATACACGAGGGTCAATTATCCTGGGACCTACAACCTTCCGAACCACTGACAAACAAACAAACATGCCACCGCTATGACTCGAACCTGAAGCCTATAATACTGTAAGGCCAGGGCGTTAGCCACTTGACTATCAAGCCTCATGATATCCAGGAAATAATAGCATACTTATTGAAAACATTATCTTTTGGACATGAGTTGGTTCTGCTGTTTTAATTATGTTTATATTTGCAAGGTAATTCAATTACGAAATTTTTATTAATTTTTGCATTGTATCTAAACTAACTCATTCTCTGGTACTACAGTCCACGTGTGACCAGGGCCGTCTGCCTACTGACAGATTACGAAACAGGAGATGTTTTCTTTTTAAGGGTTAGGGTTGTCAATCATACGCCCAACGTTTTTTAATTCTATATCTATAGTTTAAAATAGATTCCAAACCACTGCAAGCATCCATGGCACCTCCCGAACTTGAACTCTAGTCCACCAATCACCAGAACGCAAGTCACTCAGTCATCCAGGCCCTTCTATTCTAAAACATATCTTATAAAAAATTATATAATATTTGCAAAAAACCTTTATGATTAAACAAAAAATATTT
>BPLQ01012623.1:0-18531 GCA_021605075.1 Caerostris darwini | reverse complement strand
GTAGACACTGTTGTTGGAATTTTTATGCTTTAGTTCGCGCCAAGCAGCATCACGTGGTAGTTTTATAGAAATCGTTTGGAACCGATTCAGAATTGCGCTGTTGCCGTGGAAACGGGCTGTTGGTTGCTGTGGAAACGGGCTGTTGCCGTGGAATCCAGCTGTTGCTGTGGAAACGAGTTATTTCATTCTAAAAAGAACACTATTCTTCCAGTTGAGCTTTTGCCTTTGAACTGTTACCATCAACCCTGTATATCTTTGTAAATAAACGAAGATTCCATAAATGTTTGTATGGATTGATCAATACTTCTCGAACCACCAGAAAGCTGCGGCTAATAAGAAAAATAGAACCACTGATAGGAAGAAGCGCGATAGTCATAGTGACAACTGTTTAATAAAATGAGAAGGGTAGATGGCGTTTGTGACGTTCAAAATCCTGCCTCGTGAGTCGGATTACTTGGTGGGAGTTTTTCGGGTTATCTCCCATATGATATGCCAATACGGGATAATTCTCCTAAAATTTATCCCATAAGGTACTGCCCTCCTTCCGTGACACAGAGCCAAGTCAGACTTCTACATGCAGGTGCTCCATCACAACAGAAGTTGCCCCCTTTTTCCTCATCCAGGGAATAGAGATTAAGGGTGCAGCTTCTGTTGTCATGGAGCACCTCATGTTTTGCCTGTCCCCCTGCTGTAAGACACTAAGGATCAGACACAACAACTGTTCCTGGTTTCTAAATGTGTGATTGGTAGAAATAAAATAGTATAAAAATGAGTGATTTATTTACCAGTAACAGATACAGTAAAATTTTTTTTCTTTCTAATGCAGCTGGCAAACACTTAGACGGCTTGGTCTTGGATGCCTTAAGGCAAGCGCTGCGTAGATGTTACTCACTTTGCATGACCCAGGAGGAGCGTGTCACTTGAAGATATGCCACGGACGCGGAGTCACAATGCCCCCGCAACGCTCTACGATCCTATTAGGACCGGGACCTACGGCTTAAAGTGGATTCCGAATCACTACAAACATCCATGGCACCGCCGGGACTCGAACCTGAAACCTGTGTTACCGAGCGCCAGAACGCTAGCCACTCGGCCATTCAGGCCCCAGATACAGTAACATAAAAATATACATAAAAATTGCTACTAAATTAATATATTCGCATTTTACATATGCTTTTCTTTTATCCGGATAATATCAATTGATGATTATACTTGCTATTTTCCATTATTTAAAGTAATGTTCAAAAAATGTAAATGTTTTGATTTCAGTGTTGAACTATAGTTCAGGAGATTTTTTTTGTTCAACGTCAGTGAGCATCATACATCAGTGGACGTACTTAGGTATGCCAAGAACAATTCACTGACGAGTTTTAAAGAGTGGACATTGATCCCTGGAAGAACTTTTAGGCGTAAATGTCCCGCATTTGCGTATCGTAGGGAGTAAATTCAGAAAAACTCACGCCGGGCACCTGACTATCGATGCGAGTCGATTTACACACATGTAAATCGATTCTGAAAGTAGAGATGCCTCCATCGGACTCAAACCTATGCAATTTAGCTGCGCACATTACTACTAGGCCACAGGTCGGGCAAACCCTTTTTTCACTTCAAATTCTCTCAGGTCGGTAGTGACTCAAGAAAATCTAAATTTCGGAACAAGATTTTAGAAAAAATACATATAAGTGACAATTTTAAAGTTTTAAAACCGAGAACTCTTATACAGTGACGTATAAATAAAATTTTTGTAGCTGTATCTACATAATAAAAAGCCTTTCATAAAATGTATCAGTTCAAATATTTTTGTAAACCTTCTTCATAATACATATATAGGTTTTTGAATTACAGAAGAGAATATAACGTTGTAATTCTGTATAAATCATGTTTTATATGGAAACATTGTATGGGATATGGGAATATATTTTATTCTAATGCAGCTGGCAAACACTTAGATAGTTGTCTTGGATGCCTTAAGGCAAGCGCCGCACTGACGTTACTCACTTAGCACTACCCAGGAGGTGCGTGTGGCTCGAAGATATGCTACAGACGTGGAGTAACACTACCCCTGCAACCCTCTACGATCCTATTAGACCAGTATATACGGTTTAAAGTGGATTCCGTACCACTACAAACATCCATGGCACCGCCGGGACTCGAAAACGAAACCTGCGGTATGAGCACTAGCCACTCGGCCATTCAGGTCCTCAAACCAAATCTAAAAATGAAAAGACACTGAGAGAGAATTTCTTTTATTAAATAAAATATATTATTATTATTATTATTTGAAAAATTAAAATTCTTGATGAAATTTAAAAAAGTACTTCGAAAATAATTTATTTTTGAAATTTAAAATCTATTTGTATTAATTGACCAACAAATATTCAAAATATTAAATAATTTTCTTAAATTAGATTCTTATATAATTTTTGTGTTTTTTTATATTATCATCTTATAAAATAAGAAGGCCTAATTTTTTATGTTTTAAATTCTACATATAAAAAGAAACTCTAGAAAAGAAATTGAAATTAGGCCTTCTAAAAAATACGCTGATGTCCATACATGAATTCATAAATAACTCAAGTTTCACTTTCTGTTGACTTTATTTCATACTACTACGTTCATTCTTTAATGAATAATGAATTCAGCTTTCACATTATCATATTAATTTGCTTTTACTCATAAATGGCTACATGGTGGTTTGTATAAAGAGTGAATAATAACAATAAAAAATTCTACTATGAAAAATAAGTTTGGACTTTATTTTGACACGTAGATCACTTTTCGTTCATGATATGCACATGTACCTGAGTCCAGTTTGCTTTTCTTCCAAAGAAGTAGTTTGAAGCATGCTTAAAACCACGTTCAGGCAGGATAGCGTGAGCGCCTCACTGTGACCGCGAGAAAGAAGTCACGTTATCTGTCTCTCGGCGTGACGTAACAAGCCGTCATTCGATGCCGCTCTGTAAATAAAGATGGCGGACTCGGACGTATCAGTGCTACTTGCTAGAGCATTATGCACTTTATTAATTAATTGATTAAAAATGAAAAATCGAAAGAAAAACGTCGACGGATCACAAAAATCCACAAGCAGGATCGAAATAATACTATCAGATTGATGATTGAATAAAAAAAATATAGTAATATAAATAAATAATATAAATATTTTGAAGAAAACCAAAATTATACAAAAATTTGCATTTGCAATAAGCATATATTACAGAATGTAGAAAACCGAACTATTTTATATTGATATTCTGTTAGAATACATTTTTACATAGTTAATCGCACATTTTATCAATTCGCATTTTGGAAAATGAGGAGACTCGAGGGCGTTTGGGATGTTCAGCATCTCGCCTCGTAAGTAGGACTGTCTGGTGAGATTTTTCCGCTTTTTCTCCTATACGATACGCGTGGTAGTTCCTCCTAAAAAGTCTTCCTGGAAGTCACTGCCCTCCTTCTACAGCGTCTAGGACAGGGACGGGCAAACTCCGGCCCCCCGGAAGGTTCTATTCGGCCCGCGGATAGAATTTTAATTTGCAAATAATAAAAAATATATATTTATATATCATATATCCATCTTCTTTTCCATTTTGATGAAATATTCTTTTTTTTTCTTCCTTCTTTTCAAAGGGTTGATGATCTTTTTACTTTCTCTATTTTTGTTCTACAAAACATAAATTGGCTTTCAATCGGTAAAGTGTTAAAAGCGGAAATTCTTTGTTAGTTATAGCTGTAGTTTAGCACCAACAAACGTCATCTCTTTCTTGGGGAGTAGACATATGGGAATCCAATATAGGTGAATTAGACCTCACATGTGGCAGACTGCTCATTTAACGCTCCAGCCAGCAGCTTTTTAAAATTTTTAAAAATAAAATCGCAATTTCTTTTATCTCATTAACATATTTAAATTATAATACTTGTATATTGTATTTAAAATTTTAGAAAAACTTTTCTTGACCCGCCAAACATTTTTTTTTCGAATTTTGGCCCGCGACCGAAAAAGTTTGCCCATCCCTGGTTTAGGAGCTAAGTATGATTTCAACCTATGGGGGGTCCATCACAACAGCAGCTATCCTCCCCCCCCCCCCCTCCTTCCATGAGATCTCACGGGTTCTTGGGTTGTATTATGTATAAAGAATCTAAGTTAAGAAATTCTGAAAACATTATAATTCCTTTCATTAAATTGCCATTAAGTTAAACTTCTGTTCATTGAATCAGGGGTTCTCTAAGGCTGCATCAGAGCGCACTGATGCCCCCGTGAGGATAAAAGATTAAGAGAAATATGCGACCAGACATAAAAATAAATATAACTACGTGTTTTCTTATTGTTTTTCTCATTCAAACATAGCTTTCATTACCAATAACTAACCTTTCTGGTTGCTTTCTTTCTCCGCAAAGATTTGCCAAATAGCAATAATGCTCCAAAAATATTTCCGAGAAAATTTAAGTGGTAACTTCCACGTTTGGCTACTAGAATAACTAGTGTCTATGTGAATGTCAATGCTAAGAAAATTTCCTTTGCAGCCTGTGAGACTCCGTCGTCTATTAGTAATACTACTGTGTCCAAAAAGTAAGAGCAATTTTCAATTTAAATTCCCCGGGCTTATGGAATTTCAATTTTTTTTTCTTCTTTAGGTTGTCCTCGACATCTGTGTAAAATTTGACGTCAAAATATTCATTAGTGTTTGAGTTACGCTTGGCTTTGTGAGACGCTAAAACTGATTCCGGCGATTTTTGAATTGTCTGAATTAATTGAGCCAAGCACTTGCATTCAATTTTGTTTGCGGAAATGTAAAGAATGTGGCAGAAGGCATTTGGTGAGCTTTCCTGTATCGGAAAGAAAGGCTTACAAGTGGTATAAACAGTTCAAAGAAGGCAGAGAACGCGTTGAAGACGAAGAGCCCTCTGGTCGACTCTCAACCTCGACCGACGAAGCTCAAGTCCAAAAAAAGAAAGATTGGGTGCTTGCAAACCGTCGATTTACAATTAGAGACCTTGCAGACGATGTTGGAATTTCAAAAGGATCGGTCAAATCTCGATTGGTACCGAAAACACTGAATGCGCCAACTCACATTGCATTGATTCTTCGTGAATGTTTCGCCAAAAATGAAACCTATATCGATCCCCAACCATCGTATTCACACCGTGCGACTTCTGGCTATTCCCTAAACTCAAAAGACCACCCCTGGGATACTGTTTTGAATCGATTGAAGAGATTCAACATGAACTTCGCGCTTTGAAGGCCAACTCTGCCGATGCCTTTTTAGTATGCATTGAGGATTTGAAGAAAAAAAACGTTGGCATAACGTTGGGTCTGGAGGGGATTACTTTGAAGGCGATGAAATAAATTTGGAAGAATAAATAGAGAGTTTTTTTTTTTTTTTTTTAAATAATTGGTCTTTTTGGGCATAGTTGTAATCTGGGGAATTAACCATCTGGTTATAAAAATCTGGCGATAGTAGCGGATGCTTATTTGTCTGAAATTTGTTTATAGTGCACCTATAACTACGTATAGGTTTTTAAATGCATCCCAACTTCCAAATGTTTGAGAATCATTGCATTAAATTTAAGTTCCATTTCATTCCATTCTCAATCAAAGTTCCGCTCCACTCCACTCCATTAGGAAATAGCTAGAGAATGCTCGCTACGAATGATGGCATGAAAAAAAATGGCGTTCAAATTGAGCGCAAAAATCCCTTTGATGACTTTAATCTCCCCCTCCTCTCTCTTTACAATGCACAAAATAAAGTTAGGCAAGAAAAGAGACAATTTTTCAATTCCTTCTATTAGCTCACACTCTCCCTATATATATCTTGTTCAAATTTTCAATCGTTCATAAAACACTTTTGATTCATCCACTCGAATTCAAATACATTTTTTTTGAACTTGTAGTGGATGTCACTGGATGTGAATACAGTTTTTCAAATATTAATTCACTCATTAAATTTAATTCATTAATTTTAGTTTTTTTTAGATTTAAATTGCACATATCTACCAATAGATGGCGCCAGATAAACTTAAAAAAATGAATGAAAACTATTTATAAAGGTCTTCCTGCAATAGAGTGAAAAAAAAAGTAGGAATTGCCTTACAAATTTTTTTTTCATATTATTTGTTACAATTTCATTGACGTTGCAAAAACTATTGCTATGAAATTACGTAACATTTTTTTGTCATTTAAAATTTTCCTTGCTGAATTTTTCTTCAAGAACATAGCTGTATATTAATGAAAACAAAATGTGTTTATGTTGAAGATCTTCATTTTCGATTCTGGGTTGGATGCCCATTTTTCTTTTCTTCAATCAAAGATCTTAGTAATTCTATAATTGGAAAAAAAAAACATAAAAATGATGCAGATGTGTAAAAAAATGCAACGTGTTTTTATATTGCAAATGCTTTAAAATATTTCATGCATCCGAAAAGACATCGTTCTGAGCTAACATTGCGTTTTTGTATCATTTTGTATCTCTCTAAAAAATAAATATTTTTTTTCCAATTTTCAATTTTATTTCCTTAATGAAATTCATTAAGTGCACAAATTAAATGTATTTATTTCAAGTGATAATATTTGTTTTAATTAATAGCTCATTTGCACTAAATTAAACAGGCATTTAATATGCTTTTATATCCATTCCTTTCGTACAGCTCATTTATCATTATTCATAAAATATATGGGTATTGTTTGGGAGTACAGGATTTTTCGTGTCCTTGAGTCACTTTTAATTTTGGACATTTTCACTGAAATCTGTAATTTTTTTAAAAACTTTTTTCGTGATCTTTTTATACATAATATTGTACAAAATAATATAATAATAATTAATTAATTTATTTATAATTTATAATGAATAATTATTAAATAATTTAGTAAAAAAATAATTCAGAAGAAAAATTAATTTAAAATTGTTCTATAAGATCGTCTGGTGAAATTGAAGTTAATTTTATTTTCTAAATTTTATTTATTTTTTTAATGAGATTTTTCAAGAAAAGAAAATCGTTTATTTTTTTATTTTTTAAGATTGTTGTTATACATTTTGTTTTTACATTAAATTCTAATTTTTATGGGTTATTTTCGTGTCCTTGAACCACTTTCAATTGAGGGTATTTTCACGGAAATTTGTAATTTTGTTAAAATTTCTTTCTCGAGTTTTTTTATACGTAATATTTTACAAAATAATATAATAATTATTAATTAAAATGAATAATTATTAAATAATTTAGTATAATGATAATCCAGAAGAAAGGAGAATGTAAAATTGTTCTAAAAAATCGTCTGAAGAAAGCAAAGATCATTTTATTTCAAATTGAAAATGAAATTTTTCAAGAGAAAAAAAAATCGTTTGGAATTCTATAGTTTTTATTTCTTTCCCTTTCCTTTTTTTAAAATTTTCTTTCTTACTTTTCTTTTTTTATTTTATTTGCTGCGGAGTTTTCTTCTTACATTAAATTCTAAATTTTATGGGTGTTTTACCTGTATATCGACTGAGCCGATTATATATTTTTTTAATTGCTTATTTAACATACTCAGTTTTATTTATTTATTGCAATCCTTGCTATTCGGTGCCAAAATTTTTAGAAGCACTTCATTCCAAAAGAACCACAGCCTGTAGAAGTTCCTCTTGATTAAAAATCTGTCTTATCATCACACTGCATAAACAAGTCATAAATTAAATCCCACTTTTTACCCTTTACCTGTGCCCGAGTTATTTTCGAAATCTAAATATAACTTTCTTCTGCTTTATTCTTTTTTATTTTATGAAATGGAACATTTCCTGAGAAATACATTAGAACGTCTGTCTAATAAACGAATGGGTTTAGCAATGAGCGTGCCATAAATTTCAGAAAATGGCCCGATTCTTTTAATTAGCAGATAAAAATAAAAGAGTGGAGGGGAATTCATGGTCGAATCTTCGATGGAAAAACCGGCGTCCTGCTTTTTCTTGATAAGATCTCCAAAAAATTATTATTTTTTAAATATTTTTCACGTATTTTTTTATAAAATCGTTTGGAAATTATATAGATTTTCATTTATTATTTTTTAAATATCTTTCAAGTGTTTTTTTTTTTCTATAAAATTATTTGGAAATTCTATAGTTTTTTTATTTATTATTTTTTTAAATGCCTTTCACTTGCTTTTTTTTTTATAAAATCGTTTGAAAATTCTATCTTTTATTAATTTAATAACGAATATTTTTATTTAATAAGGAATCTTTTATTATTCATTATTATTTTTTATTCACTATTATTTTTTATTCCTTTATTATTTTTTATTCATTTTATTTTTTCAGTCATTAATATTTTTTATTCATTTCATTTTTTATACATTATTATTTTTTATTCATTTCATTCATTAATTTATTATTTTCTTTCATATGCTTTTTTGTTAAATTTTTTTGCGTGTTTTTTTATAAAATCGTTTGAAAATTATATAGTTTTTCATTTTTTTTTAAATACCTGTCACGTGTTTTTTTTTTCTATTAAACTTGTTCAGTGTGTTTTTTTATAAAATCGTTTGGAAATTCTATAGTTTTTCATTTATTATTTTTTAAATATCTTTTAAGTATTTTTTTAATAAAATCGTTTGAAAATTCCATAGTTTTTCATTTATTTTTTTAAAAATATCTTGCACGTGTTTTTTTTTTTTATAAAATCGATTGAAAATTCTATAGTTTTTTTCTTTCATTATTCTTTATTAAAAATTTTTCATATGCTTTTTTTATTAAATTTCTTTCGCGTATTTTTTTTTATAAAATCGTTTGGAATTCTGTAGTTTTTCATTTATGATTATTTTTCATTATTCTTCCGCGTGTATTTTTAAAAAATCGTTTTGACATTTTATAGTTTTTCATTTATTTTTTTAAATGTCTTTCACGTGATTTTTTTATAAAATCGTTTGGAAATTCTATAGTTTTTCTTTTATTATTCTCTCTTAAATATCTTTCACATGCTTTTTTTATTAAATTTCTTTCGCGTGATTTTATAAAATCGTTTGGAATTCTGTAGTTTTTTTATGTTTAATTTAATCTGTTTTTCGTTTTCAGTTTTGAAAAACTACTGATTAAGCGTGCCATAAATTTCAGAGAATGGCTGGTACACTTTTAATTAACAGATAAAAATAAAAGAGTGGAGGAGAATTCATGGTGGAATCTTTGATGGAAAAACGGCGCCTTTCTTTTTCTTGATAAGATCGCTTTCAATTGTCAGGGTTATCATGAGGTATTCTTGGCCCGCGGTATCTTTTTGAAGTGGTATGGAAAGAGCCAAAAGCTTTCTTCGAGAATTAAACAACAGCGACGTCAGTATCTGAACGAGTTGTGTGTTTAGATTATGTTTGCTTAATAATTTCGCTACGCTTTCATATTCGATTTTGAAAGATGTATCGGTGTTTTTTGCAATATGGAAGATTACATGTTTTTATGTTTTTAAAAGATTTAATTGAAGTTTTTATCTTATGTTATTTATTTATTATTACCCATAAAATGTATGGGTATTGTTTTGGATAGAGGGAGTCAACGATTTCCTGGACCACTTTCAATGCTTCTAATTTTATTTATTTTTAAAAACACTTCTTTCACAAGCTGTTCTTATTGATTTATTTAAATTTCTTTCACTTGATTATATCTTATAAAATTGTTTGGAAATTCTAATTGCAATTTGGAAGATTATATGTTTTTATGTGTTTACAAGATTTAATTGAAGTTTTTGTTGTAAGTTATTTATTTATTATAAGAGTATTGTTTTGGGTAGAGGGAGTCAACGATGTCCTGGACCACTTTCAACGTTTCTTATTGGTTTATTTATTTTTTTGAAATTTCTTCCAAAAGTTTTTTTCATTGGTTTTTTCAAATTCATTTCATCTACTTTTTTTTATAAAGTAGTTTGAAAATTCTATAGTTTTTCATTTATTTTTAATTTCCTTCCCGTTTTTTTATTAAATTTCTTTCGCGTGCTTTTTATAAAATCGTTTGGAATTCTATATTTTTTAATGTTTTTTTTAAATATTTTTCTTTTTCATTTTTGAATGAGAAATGACGAACATAGTTTATTGCCTGAATATGATTCCTTGATAACTCTTTCTTTCCTTGCTTAAGATTTCTCTGACTTAAATTCTAAATTTTATGGATACCCTGTATATCGGCAAGCCAAATAAATTTTTATATTTTATACTTTTTTGTTGCTACACTAATTTTTGTTATTAACCTATATTTAAGCTGATTTTTAAAAAAGATCTATTATTATTATTTGCATTTGGAAAATAACGATAATAAGCTTTTTTCACGATGAATTTATAAATCGACATTAAGATTTAACTCATGAACACATCATTAGCAACTTTTTATTCTAGAATGTTTTTGTCGTTCAAAATGCTATAAACTAAACAAATTTTAATTTAAAAATTTATATCATTGAATTTAAAATACCATATATCGTATATCGTTTGAAATAAAACAATAAATCGATTTTTTTCGAAAAAAATACTAAGCCAACCTCCAAAAGTCTATTAACCTAAGGTTTAACAAATTTTGATTAAAATAAAAAAAATTTTTTTAATCAAAATTAAAATTAAAATTTTTTTTTTTTTTAGAAAAATGGAAATTTTTGTATTTTTGCTAAAGAAGTTTGCTAAATTGAAATTATATGTATCAAATTTGCAAAACAAAAATGAACTGAAGAAATTATGTTAATTGAAATAGAAGGGAAATAGTAATTTTTTAAGTGCTTTTAGAAAAATAAAGACTTTTTTTTGCAATTTATTTTGTTTGACAACAACAATAAAAACTAAAGATTTATATAAAGTGATAGTTTATTAACAAAGCCTTTTATTTTATTATTTGAAAACAAAAATATGAACTTCTATGATATTTTAAACTATAAAAAGAGAAATTAAGAAAAGTAGAGAAAGATTCGATCGCTCAAGCTGGGACATATGTATAAGTAAACAAAGGTTTTCAAAAAAGCTGATTCAACAGTAAATTAAATAATAAAGTTGCATAAAACAAATAATTTTTAATGTGATGTGATAGGAATAGATAAAAAATGACAGAACAATTGTTAAAAAGAAAAATAAATATTGATAATATTGTATCATGTTTTGACAAATGAAATGTTTTTGAATTTTGATGAGAGTACAGAACATTGGATATATTCCTGCCTTTGTTAGTACGTAAAATGAGCAATTAAATATTAAAATATATTTTATTCAATATTTTATAACTTACTACAAGCTAGTTGATGCAGCATAATGTTTACTACAAAAAGGTTTTTATTATTCTTATTTTTTTTTGAGGAAAAATATACTATTGTTTTCGAACGGTGGTCTTTTTAGTTGAAATCATTTGCACTAGAACCCCAGATGAGTAGCAGATTCATCATTATCCAGAATACTAAGCATTGTATACACATTGTACCAAGTTCTCACGTTGCTGCATTTATAGATGCTTTATAGATTTATTAAATGACAATTCTATTTTTTTAAATGTAATAGAAATAATATTTTTTAATAAGATTTTATGATTTTAATAACAAATTAAAAAGTTGAACAGAATCCAGCTTAATTTAAACAAAAAAAAGATAAATATTTTATTCAATGTTTTCTAATTTTTTGCAAACCAACATAGCAAAACTTTTGTCAATAATATGCAGGCTGCGATGTGGGATCCCTTACCTATGCAATTTTTTTCGCTACTTATCACCATGAAACTGTTTTGTTTTAACATTAAGCTAATTACATCTATTAATAAATTAGGTGTTTGTTAGAAGAAAATCAATATATATTTGTGAACAAACGTTTGTAGACATGAAAACAATCACAAAATCACATTATCACAAAAATCGGTTAATAATAATAATAATAATATATAATAAAAAAAATTAAAAAAAAAAAAAATTAGATAAACACTCCCCCCCTTTTTTTTTTTTTTTTTTTTTTTTGCAACATCGATGTGCTCTGTATATAATTATGTATGCCACGAATAGCCCGTCGAAGGCTGAAGAGGGAAAAACATTCCTTTATGGGAGGTCTTTTAGGAATAATTATTTGCATTTGCATATCGTATGGGAGAAAATTCGGAAAACTCCCAGTCAGCAGGAATATCGATATGATACATCGTCATCGTGATGATCTATATATACAATCATCATCATAAGTGGCACAATAGCCCAATGGTGGACCAAGGCCGTCTGCCTACTGTCAGATTTCGAAATAGGAGATATTTTTCTTTTTGAGGGTTAGGTTAGACCAAGACCTACTGTTTAAAGTAGATTCCAAACCACTACAAACATCCATGGCACCGCTGGGATTCGAACCCGAAACATGTGGCACCGAGCACTGATATATATATACGATATCAACATGAATATCGATACGAGTTAAATATCGGTATATCGTTTTACATAGACTGTCAAAATCGCCATCGAGTCTCCTCCACTAGATGAAAAACCCCACTCCTCAAAATAATATCTATAATTTTATGGGTAGTAAAAAAAAATATAATCTGACATGGTGTTGTTACTGTGTCTAGTCCTCATTGACCTGAAGTGCGGAGCGGACATCCCATGAGTTGTCTATTCATAAATGAATGGAGGGAGAGGGGGCAGCTTCTGTTGTGGTGGACCACCGTAGGTAGAAGTCTGATTCAGCTCCAAGATGCAAAAGAAGGAGGGAACTGCCTTCCGGAAGGACTTTTAGGGGGGACTACTCCACATTTGCGTATAGTACGGGAGAAACCCCGGCAAACTCCCACCATGTAGTCTGACTTACTAGGGGCCTGAAAGACCGAGTGTCTAGCGCCCTGGTGATCGGTTTCAAGCAGTGCCATGGACGTTTGTAGTAGTTCGGAATCCACTTTAAGCTATAGATCTCGGTTTCATATGACTGTAGAGCGTCAGAGAGCGCAATCAAACTTCTCACCTACATCGTTCCCAAATTGTATACGAACAACTCAGCTCTAGGCACAGTGATGTGTGGTGTAGTAGTAGTAGTATTAATCTGACTTACTATGCAAGAATGCTGAACATCCCACACGCCATCGAGACTAATGCTCATTAGCGGTGCTCGTTGCCAATGAATCACGATTCGGGCATCTGACATCATGACACACTCGTCAAGCAAGGTCTGTTTTCCTGATGTTGAAAGTAAGGAAATAAGTCCGTGTGATATGCTATTAAAGGGGTTCTTTAGAATTCCTGCAGTAAATCCTCGTTGTTAGTCTATTTTTTCTACCCAGGGTCGCGGCTTGATGGCCAATTGGCTAGAGCTCTGGCCTTTAGCACCACAGGCTTCAAGTTCGAATCCTGGGAGTGCCGTGGATGTTTGTGAGTGGTTCGAAATCCGCGGTAAACTGTAGGTCCCTGTCTTATGAGCCTAAAGCGGCCTTAAAGCGACAAATCAAATCGCCAAGAGTAATATTTTTTTTTATATAAACAGGATAATTAATTGTTTTCTGTCATCCTTCATGAAGGGTTATATTTTTAAAAAATAAAAAAAATTGTTTGTTTTGATTTCCAAACTTAAACAATGTGGATAATAGGAATCAAATAACAAGTACTAAACCACAAAAAGCTGCCAAGTCTCTTGTAGTGATGATGAAAATAAATCTACGATGATGACGATGTAATTCTAAAGCAAATGACTTAAGGATGATTTAATGCAAATACTGCAATACTGGCAAATGACTTAAGGAAATGATATTAAGGATCAGTTAGAGAACTTTCATCGGCGTACGTGAAAACACATCCAAATGAATTGCTGTGTTTACGAGATAACATCGGAAACAGGATTAGAGGTCTGATGAATTGCCGCCTCTGTCGCACTATCAGTCCAATTAAGTCATCTTGAGAGCGACACTCCGTGTTATATAATGCCAAAGTGTGTTTCAAAATCTAATATACTAAGTAGCATTGCAAAAGCGGATAAACGTAAAATAACATCACCTGTCCGTAGAGGATGAAAGTAGAGTTATTCATATTTAGTGTACGAAAAAAGTGCATTCATAACATGCACTATTTTTTTTTACTACTAATAATGTGCATTTTTAGATTATATTTTCCTCTCAAATGATGACACAAAACTCATTTTTACGAATAGAATGGAAAACTTATAAATTTTTTTCCTCTTCACATAGGGTTTCTTAAAATCCTTTTTAAAATGAAAAATGCTACTACAATTACATGAATTGCATTGGGATGTGTTAAATTTACTTAAATTACATGAAATATATTACGAAAGGTGAATATATATATATATCATCTGAATGGCGGAGTGGCTAGCGCTCTGACGCTCGGTACCACAGGTACCACGGTTCGGGTTCGAGTCCCAGCGGGGCCATGGATGTTTGTAGTGGTTCAGAATCCACTTTAAACCCTCGGTCCCGGTCCTAATAGGTTCGTAGAGCGTTGCGGGGGCATTGTTACTTCGTGTCCGTGGCTAATCTTCAAGTTACACGCGCCCCCTGGGTAGTGCAAAGTGAGTAACGTCTGTGCAGCGCTTGCTTAAGGCATCCAAGATCAAGCTGTCTAAGTGTTTGCCAGCTGCATTAGAACAAAATATATATATATATATGCCTTAATGTCCGACTGACTAGCGCTCCGACTCTGGGTGACACAGGTTCACGGTTCGAGTCCCTGGAGGTACCGTGGATGTTTGAAGTGGTTCGGATTCCACTTTAAGCTGTAGGTCCAGGTCTCATATGATTGTCAAGCGTCACATAGCCCAATCAGACTTCTTCTCGCCCACATCATTCCCAAACTGTAAAGGGGCAACTCAGCTCCAGGCACAGTAATATGGGTGTATTAGTCTGATTTACTAGGCCAGATGCTGAGCATCACAAATGCCCTCGAGTCTCCTCGTTTTTTGAAACAGTCTCTACAACAATGCAGCAAGCGAATTGAACCTTAGAGTTAATACTCATCAGCGGCGCACGTTGTCACTGAGCCACGAGTCGAGCATCCGACTTTGTGACACACAACTTAAATCCAGGTCAGTTTGCCTCATGTTGAAAGTAATGAACCAAGCCCGTGCGACATGCTCTTAAGAATTCCTACGGTAGGTCATCGACGAAAGTCTATTTTTTTCCAAAGAGCAACATTATTTATATAAATAAATAATCAATTTCTTCTGACATCATTGAGGAAGGTTGTATTTTTAAAAAATAAAATAAATATTGTTTCTTTTGACTTAATTTAAACAATGTGGAGCCTGAATGGCCGTGGGGTTAGCGGTCTGGCACTCGGTACCACAGGTTTCTGGTTCGAGACCCGGCAGTGCTATGGATGTTTGTAGTGGTTCAGAATCCACTTTAAACCCTAGGTCCCAGTCTAACAGGATCGTAGAGCGTTGCGGGGATATTGTTACTCCGCGTCTGTAGCTTATCTTCAAGCTACACGCACCTTCTGGGTAATGAGTAACGTCGGTGCAGCACTTGCCTTAAGACATCAAAAACAACTGTCTAAGTGTTTGCCAGCTGCATTAGAACAATAAAAAATTTGAAAAATGTGGATAATTTGAATCTTATAACAACCAATAAATCACAAAAAAATGTCATATCGCTTGTAATGATCTTGGAAAATAAATCTATAAAGATGACGTAATTCTAAAGTAAATGACTTAATTGATTAAGGATCAGTTACAGAACTGTCATAGGCGTACATGAGAGGACATCCAAATAAATTGCTGTATTTACGAGATAACATCGGAAACAGGGGTGCGCAGTAGATCTACCTCCCCTTGGTGCACCTGGTAACACTTTTTAATGGCTGAAAGATCTGCAACTTGGCATTATGTCTTCCTCCCCTCACTCTCATACTCTTCGAGTCCTACAGTGGAATGCCGTTGGACTGTCTCAATCCACGCGCGCAAAGCTCTGCTAACTCTGTGTGAGAAGGATATTGATGTATTTACCATTATGGAGGCTGATTTGACATCCGTCTGCCTGCGTAAGCATCTGTGCAGGCTCGGAATTGTTCCTTCCCCGATATGAAGCCCTGGAGAGGCCATGGACTCCACGCATCTACTCCACTGTCCTGCTCTGTGCAAGACTTTTCTCGCCGAGCGATATTGGGAGATATGTTAGATGAATGAACTCTGTTTCAGCATGTTTTGCTGTTTTCTCAGTTATTTATTTATTTATTTATTTTTTTGCTGTAACTGTTCATAATCTGCCATTGGACATACAAAAAATAATAATAAAAAAAATAAATAAATAAAAAAAAAATAAAAACATCGGAAACAGGACGGAAATCTGATGAATTGCCGCCTGTGTCGGAATATCAGTCCAATTAAATACCAACTCATCTTGAGAGCGACACTCAATGTTATATAATATCAAAGCGTGTTTCAAAATCTAATAGAGTAACATTGCAAAATCGGATAAACGTAAGACAACATCACCTGCCCATAGATGATGAAAGTAGGATTATTAATATTGAGTGTATTAAAGAAGTGCATTCATAATATGCACTATTTTTTTTACTTCTAATAATGTGCATTTTTACTAGATTATATTTTCCTCTCAAATGACGGCACAAAACTAATCTTTACGAATCGAATGGAAAATGTATAAATTTTTTCCTCTTCACATAGGGTTTCTTAAAATTCTTTTTAAAATGAAAAATGTTTCTACAATTACATGAATTGCATTGGGAAATGTTAAATTTACATAAATTACAGGAAATACATTACGAAAGGTGAATATATATATAATATATATCACCTGAATGGCCGAGTGACTAGCGCTTTGGCGCTCGGTACCACAGGTTTCGGGTTCGAGTCCCAGCGGTGCCATGGATGTTTGTAGGGGTTCAGAATCCACTTTAAACCCTAGGTCCCGTTCCTAATAGGTTCGTAGAGCGTCCTGGGGCATTGTTACTCCGCGTTCGTGGCTTATCTCCAAGTGACACGCGCCCCCTGGGTAGTGCAAAGTGAGTAACATCTGTGCAGCGCTTGCCTTAAGGCATCCAAGACCAAGCTGTCTAAGTGTTTGCCAGCTGCATTAGAACAAAATATATATATATATATGCCTGAATGTCCGACTGACTAACGATCCGGCTCTCGGTGACGCAGGTTCACGGTTCGAGTCCCTGGAGGTACCATGGATGTTTGAAGTGGTTCGGATTCCACTTTAAGCTGTAGGTGCCGGTCTCATATGATTGTCGAGCGTCACAGAGCCCAATCAGACTTCTTGTCACCCACATCATTCCCAAACTGTAAAGGGGCAACTCAGCTCCAGGCACAGTAATATGGTGTGGTGTATTAGTCTGACTTACTAGGCCAGATGCTGAGCATCACAAATGCCCTCGAGTCTCCTCGTTTTTTGAAACAGTCTCTACAACAATGCAGCTAGCGAATTGAACCTTAGAGCTAATACTCACCAGAGGCTCACGTTGTCACTGAGCCACGAGTCGAGCATATGAATTTGTGACACACATAACTGAAGTCAATGTCGGTTTGCCTCATGTTGAAAATAATGAAATAAGCCCGTGCGACATGCTCTTAAGAATTCCTGAATCAGTCCAATTAAATACTGATAGCGACACTCAGCGTTTGGATACCTGCTAAAAGATCTAAGCGTCTTTCAAAATACTATAATATACTAAGTAGCATTGCGAAATCGGGTAACACGAGATTACATCACCTGCCCGTAGAGGATGAAAGTAGGATTGATTAAAATTTAGTGCATGAAGAAAGTACAGTTATATTATGCAATATTTTTTAATAATAACAATGCGAATCTTTAGATTATATATTTCTTTCAAACGATAGCACAAAACTAAGCTTTACGAATAGAATGGAAAACTTATAGTTTAAAAAAGATTTTTTTTTTTATTTCTACCTTTACTTAGTTGTATTTTGAAATTCTTTAAAAAAAAAAATAAATAAATAAATAAAAATAAAAAAAACCGTTTCTACAACTACATGAATTGCATTGTGAAATGGTAAATTTACATGAAATGGATTACGAAAGTTGAATGAATAATGAACTCTAATAATTAAGTATAGTTGGGAGTTTGATAGCTAATATATATATATATATATATAATTACAATGTGTGTGCTCCCAACTCGTGGCTCAGTGGCAGCGTGTGCCACTAATGAGCATTAGGGTTGAGATTCAATCAGCTGACGACTTTGTAGCAGAACTAGGTGACTCGATGGAGTTTGTGATGCTCAGCATCTTGATCCACTAGTTGGACTATCTTTTGGGATTTTCGTGGTTTCTCCCATATGATACGCGCAAAATGTGGATAGTTCCCCCTGAAAGCCTCATGGCAGGCACGACCTCCCTTCTTCTACGATACGGAGCCAGACTTCTACCTACGGCGTGCAAAAATCGCAATAGCAGCTGCTGCCTTCTTTCTCTTCATCCATGAGGTAGGTTACCTCATGGAATATCTATTCCCGCACATTGAGGATTGGACACAAGAACGGTGTGTATAACTTTTTGGATAAATTTGTTTGCGCGGGTTTGGTTTCATTTGTCACTCTATACGGTCATTTTGTGCACATTCTAAGCTAATTTGACCGGGACATACAGCTAAACGT
>BPLQ01012621.1:54188-93521 GCA_021605075.1 Caerostris darwini | reverse complement strand
CAACAACACTCTAAATCTGCAACTCTCCTATTCTAAAGACAATGGAGGAGGAAAGCATAGATATAGCTCTAATACAAGAACCTTATTTAAAAGACAAAATCCCAGGAGTCCCCACAGGATGGAGACAACTTACAAGTACTACAAAGAGCCTCCATAATCATTCGATCATCGTCTATACCATTAACAATAGCAGACCAGTCACCAGATAGCATCTCCATCACAATTCCTCTTGAAGGAGAAGATTTGGTAATTACATCCCTATATGCATCACCTTCAGAAGACATCAACGTACCGCTTCAACATTATGAACAGAAATTCCCCAACAACACTATTCAACTACTGTGTGGAGATTTTAATGCACATAGTACAATATGGGGCTATAGCTCAGAGAACCAGAGAGGTCGAGACCTCATGGAATTCATTGCACAAAAAAACCAATTCTTAATCAATCCACCAGAATCAAAACCTACCTTCGTCAGAGATAATGCAGCAGGATGGCCAGACTTAACCCTGTGTACACCAACACTCTATAATAAAATCTCTAGCTGGGTAGTCGAAGACTTTGAAGTTGGCAGCGATCATCTCACAATAACCTTCAACATCAACAGTGAAATAATTATCCCAATAATTTCGAGATTTAAAACTAAATATGGAAATTTCAAAAAATTTAACCACAATCTTAAAGAAAAACTTTCTGCAATAGACCTAAATCATATTAATAATAAGGGGGAACTAATAAAGCAGCCACTGACATCACAACAGCACTAATAGACTCCGCTAAATCAGCATTTAAAAGAAAAAGCCAAAAATTCACGGCCAAATTAACGCCATGGTGGAATGAAAAAATTAAACAGCAACGTTCACGAACAAGAGCAATAAGAAGACGCTCCCAATCACAAACAGATATGGAACAAAAATTATTCTGGACCTCTCAATATAAAAAAGAAAAAGCGATCTTAAAAAACTTATAAACAAAGAAAAGTCAAACTCGTGGAAAAAGTTCTGTTCCGAATCTAAATCTCCCTATGGTCAGACATATAAAGCTGCATTTAATAATTTTTTTCAGCCTCCAATTTTACATAACACAACAACAAACAACTCTAGTGAAATAAATATCAAAAACATCTTATCATCCCTCTTCCAAGAAGATAATGAACAAGAAGACAACAATCAACAAAAAGAGATTAGAACCATCGCAACTAAGATAAGGCAAAGCAATACTAACATTCAACAGTCTCCACCATTCACAAAAGAAGAACTCCATCATATAATCAAAACCATGCCCAAAGATAAGGCTCCAGGCCCGGATGGGCTAGATGGCAGAATATTAAATCTCTTCCACAAGCTAGAAGCAAACAAGCTGCTGCAACTTTATAATACTTGTAAAAGCATGGGTGGCTTTCCCCATTTCTTTCAAATATGGAGAAGTTATTCTTTTCAATAAACCAACTAAAGACCCAACAATTCCCTCCTCTTATCGACCAATCACGCTCCTCCCCATTCTTGGCAAATGTTTTGAAAAACTCATTCTTAATAGACTGCAATTTCACTACTACAGCCACAAACTCATTAATAATAACCAATTCGGATTCAGAAGCGGCTTATCGACAGAGCATGCCCTCCACAATCTATTAAAAATTATATATTCAAATAAAGCAAGAAATTCTCACACCCTTATCATATCCATCGACATCAAGGGAGCGTTTGATTCACTGTGGTGGCCCTCTATCATAAAGACCCTAAAGGATGACAACTGCCCTCAAGATCTACTAAATATTATTTGTGATTACCTACAAAACAGACAAATTGAATTCAACCATGGAAATAGGAAAATCATTCATGATCTACAAAAGGCTGCCCACAGGGATCATGCCTCGGCCCTTTCCTGTGGACAATAATAGCAAATCTTATCTTAAAAGAAACCTGGGAAGAGGATGTAACGTTACAAGCCTTTGCTGACGACTTTATATTCATAATAAGCGCCAGCAATAGAAGGTCGTTGGAATTAAAAACTACAACAGCTCTCAAAAAATTTCAATCCTGGGCGTTAAAAGAAAAACTACAGATTTCACAGGACAAAACACAAGCAATTGTATTTGGGAAAAAAAAGGAACGTTAAAAAGAAAACCAATCTTGAAATTTGGCAACTGGTCAATAAAATGCAACCCAACACTCAAATATTTAGGAGTTATATTGGATCACAATCTAAGCTTCCTCCCTCACATTCAACATCTGAAAAGTACCCTCCTAATTCAATCTAATAAATTGGCAACCATGTCAGGTAGAGGATGGGGTATCAACCCCAAATTCACCAGACTATGGTACAAATCGGTGGCGGAGCGGATCATATGCTACGCAGCTTCAATATGGGCTGATAACATTACAATAAGGAAAATCAAACTACTCAACTCTATACAGAGACAATTTGCTTTAAAAATTACTAACGCGTATAGAACCTCTCCAACCTCAGCTTTGCTAATTCTAAGTGGACTAGAGCCGACCTACCTGGTAGCAGCAAGGGAAGCCACATTTACAAAAATCACACGGCTCAAAATTAATGCATCTTTTCATCATCACACATATCAACATAATGATTTTCAAGAATCAATTTCACAGTGGAGCGAACCTCCATGGGCCAAACCATCACAAATTTTAAAAATACAGAACAAAGAAACAGTGATCTTCACATTTATACAGACGGATCGAAATTGGACAATAGGGTAGGCTCAGCCTTCGTAGCATTTAACAACGAAACAGAAATTCACACATGGCAAGCAAGCCTTCAAGGCCACAACTCAGTATTCCAAGCTGAACTTCATGCAATCCTCAATTCCTTAATATGGCTCATAAATACTAACTATAAAAGAATTAACATCTTCACGGACAGTTATTCATCTCTCACAGCCATCAACAGATTTTTTAACAAAAATAGTCAGGTTCAAGATATCAGAAATCTATTATACACAATCAACAACAAATCAATCAGCCTATTGTGGATCAAAGCACATGTCGGCAACAAGGGTAACGAACGTGCCGACTTTCTTGCCAAAGAAGCGACAAAGCAAACAATACATCAATCCCAATTAAAAGGCCCAACAAGCCTACTGAAAAGACAACTAAAATTGAATAGCCTCAAGATCTGGCAAGAAGAGTGGGACACTCAGCTTACAGGAAGAAGAACCCATCAATTTCTTCCAACAGTGTCAACGAAGATGTCCATAAATACATATCTAAACTACTTTGTAACGGGACATGGTCCCTTCCCCGCGTACTTATACAGGTTCAATATTAAAGATACGGACAACTGCATTTGTGGTGAAACTGGCACGCCGGAACACTATCTCTTCTCCTGCTCTTTAACAGACTCAAATCACGTTCTCCAACCAAATCCAGATACATATGCAACCTGGGCACAAAATGCAGCATTCTCCAAAACAATAAAGGAAAAATTATTAAAGTGATGGACTTTGTAACCCATAATATAGACTACATTACACAATAGAAACAAAAAAGCATGTTCTTAATCTATTATTGTATCTATATCCCCTAACAGCTTGTGTAATACTAATTACCATACGCAGCCACTTCCTTTAAATAATTGTGTTAACAATTTTATTGTACATATGTAAATATCAGTAATCTTTCTCTTAGTTGTCTAATTTTTGTTTTGATTTTCTATAATTTAATGATAGATTACTATAAGTAGTTTTAGTAGAGTGATTGCTGCCGATGGCCATAAAATGTGTGCTATTCGCCAGGAATCACTCAAACAGGCCTAAAGCAAGAGTTCTTAGAACTCCTCACGATTGAGAGCCGTTCTGGTGTGTTTATATGCACCAGACAACTCCCAAAGCGGAACGAACCCAGTGATTATCACTGATTATCAACAGTGTACTCAGCCAAAGGGCTGCTTGCGTTGCCCAGAGTGGTTCTTCAATCCTCCCTTTCCGTAGATGTGCACCCAACACTGAAATCTCGTTAACTCGGGAAGGCCATTGGCACGCCTGCGGCGTTCAAGTTCAAGATCAGATTCATAATTTGATACTCAGCATGCCTAGGCGTTGTAAGGCCTGTATTGCATCGTCCGGGAGACATACTCCATATTAACCATCATACTAACCATGTTATACTGTTTTTTTGTAAATAGTTCTTTTTTGAAATTTGCTCCAGGAAGTAAAAATCGCAATTTTTATTAATTATGTCAAACATATAGCAACTTTTTTGCTCTTTACCTTTTGCTTAATAAATAGACTTTACAAATAAATCAAATTTATTTTGCTTCTGTCTCTTTCTTTGCCTGAACTTCATTATCCTTAATTTATGGACATGAGTGTATTTGTCGTTTTCATTCCATAAGTAAAACAAAAAATTTATTTTTGGCATTTTGCACTTTGTAATTAAATTATGTATACTATGTTAATAATTAATTTGCAATTTTTTATTAATTTGCATAAATTTTGAAGCATCGAAGTCCAAGCCCAAATGGTTCACTTTTAGTTCGTTTTAATAATTGGTCTCTGAAAATGCCTTTAGTGATTGTTTTTGTTATTCTTTACAGTAGCGGTCTGCTCGTCAACTCATGATCGAGGGAAAAAGTTCTGAAGCGTATATAAATGTTTCTTAATTTTCGTTTCGTAAATCTCATCATTGCATAATCACATATTTTAAACAAATATATAATTGTCATTCTGAAGAAATACACGGGGAAAAGAATCCAAGCGGCAGGGCAGTGCCAGCTGTAATACGAAAAGAATAGGATACATTGTTTTCATTCTGTTCCTTCCGAATGGTATGCAATCCTCTTACTATTAAACGCTATGAACTTCATTGGGGGGGAAGGAGAGTCTGTTAATGCATTGAAAGGCGTACAAGCCCTTAAAACGTTTTTTTCCCCCTCTAATGGATAGGGATCGGGCGAATATTGTGGGGCTGATGCTCTGAAAGCAATGAATCCATCCCTGCCAGCTGTCATGGGTGGGAGAACCTTATTTCAGTCAAAAAGCACGAGTCTTCTTCACAGATAATTCCCCGATTGCAAAAGAGTTGTCACTGCCAGTATCCGACTCAGCTCATCTGGTGATTTTCCCATCGGTGACTGGATAAAAAGTTTTTTCTTTCATGGATGTAATATTGTTGTATTAACCACCAATATTCAGTCTTTTATCTACCAAAACAGCGCACCATCCAAGCAAATAAAGCAGATCAAAAAACATCCAAGAAAAAGTATTAAGAAATCTAAAGCATATTCATATCTTTTAAATTATTTGGCTTATTATTTTAAAATAATAAAAGTATTATGAAATCAATAAATTCAACATAAAAACGTATTTTTTACGCTTATTTAAGCATGTACCATTTAATTTTATTATAAAATATTTTATTTCCTTTATCATAATTTACCACTGTCACTTCTCAACACACTACAACAAAATTTCAGTGGAAAAATATCTTTGTCAAGATTTTAAATCCATTCATAATAGTGTTATTTTTAACTAAAAAATAATCAAAAGAAATACATTATTTTGCCATGATAAAAAAAATGTTAATTCCCCCTTTGGGATCGAGAGATTGCAGCTTATAAGGGGTGGGGGAAGGAAAGATCATGCACAAAGTCCTCCTGATTGGTCTATCTCTCTAGTACACTTGTGCTTCCAATTCAACTTTCCCGTTTTCCAGTGCCGTGCTCCTTTACTGTTATCTTTACATTTTAAAAAAGTCATATAGTTTTTTTATCAAATAATAGTTAAAAAGAGTCTCTTCAACCCATATTTTAAACAATTATAATAATCTCTCAAATGGGTTGGATTTGAATAATCTTAAATCATTGTCTAAATGTAATTTTTAGTAATATCTTTGTTGAACACATAGATCTAGAAGTTAAAATGGGCTAATAATAATTAAGAATTAAGAATACAATTTCACCATCTTGAAATTTTTAAAATTATTCTTAATTTTACTATTCCAATGAAAAATTATTTTACATATTTGAAGAATAATGTACTTATGCCAGTTATATAAAAATTGAATTTAGTAATTCAGTTTATTGATACACTAGAAAAACAAAAGCATGTAATTTAATTCCCTGATATTGAAATTAATTTCATAATATAGCTGTTAGTAATTTCCTAGCCAACTTGTGCAAAAAAAGAAATCAATCTTCTAACTTCAATTTGCATAATATAAAAAAAAAACTTTTCATATAAGTGTGAACCTTGTTTGAAATGTTATTTATATATTATATCGCAATAACATAAGAAGCTTTAAATGCACACATAGAAGAAAAAAAGTGTAACAAGTGTGTGTTTATGTAATTATATGTAGAGAGAGATAGATAGATAGATATATAAGCTAAGCAAGGAAACTGAAAAGTGCAATCCCTTCTTTTGCTGATTTTGATTTCGAGATGAAATTTACGGAAATAATTTCAAGTAAAAACTCCAAATTGATCTTATTTCCTTTCATGGAAGAATGGCAGGTAAAAACTTAACACATTTTAAATAAATATATCATTTTTCCTATGTTTTTTTAAGTATATTTAATTAACAAGAAATTGGAAAGAAAATAATTGTTTAATGATGGAACAAAAAGCAATTTAAAAAACCCGTCTTCATTTCACTATCAGAATATAAATGCATCATGCAAATAAATGCAATCTCATTTAGTTTAAAACAAAGTCAACATCAGTTAATATCAGTTAACTATCAGTGATGCCATCTCATGTATATTTTCAGGACATAAAAAATATAAATAATAAAATAGAATAAAAAAAACGTTATATTTTTACGATATTAAATCTTAAAAAATTGCTGTAAAACATTTATTTTAAAAAAGACACTTTTAAACTTTATTTTAGAAATGATTAGATAAAGTAAATATTACTTACTTACCATATCCAAACTGAATCCTAAATTTAAGATCTATGCGGTTTCTCCTTTTCTATTGCTTTTCAAATTTATGAATGAAATTATCTCAAGAAAACTTACTTAATTTAGCTAAATGTATTGATACAATTTGCAGATAAAATGTTGGCTTATGTTATGTATGAAACGTGTTTTGTTCGGGGGACACGATTTAATATTTTATATGAACTAAAATATATTCATTCAAAATATTAAAAATAAATAGCGCATTTACATTAATTTTTCTTTCAAAAATTATTCACAGTCAAATTAAAGTCTGATAAAATACCAATTAATAACAATTTTATCGATTTATCGGTCATAAAATATGTTTCATGCATTCCATTTAAATATACATTCATGTCCATAAATTAAGGATAATGAAGTTCAGGCAAAGAAAGAGACAGAAGCAAAACAAATTTGACATATTTGTAAAGTCTATTTATTAAACAAAAGGTAAAGAGCAATAAAGATGCTATATGTTTGACATAATTAGTAAAAATTGCGATTTTTACTCCCTGGAGCAAATTTCAAAAAAGAACCTATTTACAAAAAAAAGTATAACATGGTTAGTATGATGGTTAATATGGAGTATGTCTCCCGGACGATTCAATACAGGCCTTACAACAAATAGGCATGCTGAGTATCAAATTATCAATCTGATCTTGGCGAATATTACACCACTCATCAAGCAATGCCCTCCGAAGTTTCGGTTGACAGGTGGGAGGGGGTTGACGGGCTGCAATTCGTCGGCCTAGCATATCCCACACATGCTCTATTGGATTCAAGTCCGGTGAGTATGCTGGCCAATCAATACAGGTGATATCCTCCAATTGAAGGCATTCGTCTACAATGTTTGCACGGTGAGGACGGGCGTTGTCATCCATAAACAGAAATTCAGCACCCATTGCGCCCCGAAACAAACGTACATGTTGTTCCAGAATGACATCCCGATAGATGTGGCCTGCCATCGTTACACTCTGAACATGCAGGTCAGTTCTGGAACCAAGAATAATTCCTCCCCAAATGAGCCATCCTGCACCACCGTAACGGTGTCGTTCAATGGTGTTCTCTTGGTGGTAACGGGTACCTGGCGCTCTCCATATGAAAGTCCGGCGAGAATCAGACTGCAAACTAAACCTGAACTCGTCGGAAAACATCACACCAAACCACTGTTGCGGTATCCACAATGCATGCTCTCTACTCCAGGTTAATTGCAGGCGAAAGTGAGTTGCGGTAAGTGGAACACATCTGACAGGCCTACGAGCATATAGACCAATGTGCCCTAAGCGTCTGTACACGGTCTGCCTTGAAACTGTCGTACCGGTAGCTGAAGAGAGCTGACGAGACATGTCTGATGCTGTGCTCCGTCTGTTTCTTTTGGCAGTAGCTGCTAAATACTGATCCTCATTCGGCGTTGTAACTCTGGGGCGACCTGTGCTGTAACATCTACTCACATTACCATCATCTTGGAATCGTTGCCAAAGCCTGGAGATGACACTCTGGGCGATTCCAAGCTCCTCGGTTACTTCCAGCTGGGTACGTCCACATTCCAGTCGTCCCATAATTCTGCCACGTAAAAAATCATCCAAATGCTTCCTTTGTACCATAACTATGCGGTTATTCCACTGAAAGGCTTTTAAAGCGCTTGTGAACAATTTTACTTCTTTGCCACCATTCCTTATATACCCCTCTCTTACACTCTCGTCATTGTGACGTACTATCCGCGCCATCTGGTTATTTCCTGTAATTTGCATATTCTTCTTCAAGATGTGTGTGATAATTCTACAGGTGAAATTTTTATTTTAGAGTTCAATTCCTGTGTGATCCTGAATTATCCTTAATTTATGGACATGAGTGTATAATATTTATATATTTACCACAAATTTTTAAAATGTTTAATGTAAACTCAAGCAAAAAGTTACAATCAATTACTTTTCTTTCGTTACTATAAATTGCTATTTTTTGCGTTTATTACCAATAGCACTAATTTAATCGATATCATCTTTTATTTTTATTATTATTATTTATTAAATTTTTGCAATTTTTTTTCTTATTCAACAATTCTTTCGTTTTGAAGATTAAACAAGAGATCTAATAGTTCATCTTTTTCTTTGAGATCAGATTATTTTTATATGCATAACATTTATTTTTATGTAGCTTCTTGTTATAATTTAATAAAACTTTCCTCAACTACATTAATGAATTGAATGATAATAAATGATAAATATAAATGATGATATATTTTTGATGACATATTTTTCATGCTGCTTTAAATCACGAGATTCACAAATAATTATTTAAAGGCAGTAAGTTACTACAAAATGTTTTATTGTGAAACATTATTAAGTGGCATCCATAAAAATTTTTATTATTTTCTCTCATGCAAGTTTGGTTTTATTTAAATCCAAAAGTATTATTAATTATAGTTCTTTTCTATTTCCTAGAAGTAAGTTCAATCAGTCTGTACTTTGAATTAGAATTTTAAAAATCAGATGTCATTTCGTAATTTTTATTCTAATTCTGCCAAAAGAAAAAAAAAATTTATAAAATTTCTCAGTAAAACTATAATGCATGTTTCTCTCCTCAGCTGCCTATAAGGTGAAAGATATTCTTTTTAATTAAAAGTTTCTCTAATTTCATATTATTTTGAAATAACAGGATTTTTTTCCACCAGAGTTCATTCTATGTCATAACGCCAAATTGTAGTTGATTCACCGTTATACTGGGATCAGTTTGGAAAACGTGCTAAGAGACAATCCTACTTTTTCCCCTCCATTTTGAAACGACTATTTCCAAAAATGCTCGTAAGGGGATTCACATTTTTTCCTAGCGTAAGAAGTTCATTATGTATTTTTTGCGCCCATGTCCCGAAAAAGCATAGAAGTTTTCAACGTGACATAAATTGCCAGATATTGAACCAAGATCCTTTAATTTGGAAGCCCAATGGAATGAAGTTTGCTTCAACACTTCTGCAATTTGTTTCACATTAGAATGACAAAAATTTTCTTAGCATTTTTTTGCTATCATAAGTACGAATTATAAATAAGCTACATCAAATATTCAATCCAATTAAATTATTTTTATCTGGTAAAAAAGAAATTATGACAAATTAATAATAACATCATAAAAAAATAATAACTTGTCAAACATTTCGCAACTACTAACTTAATAAAAAAAATTTTAATTGAAATTTAAAAAAAAAAATTAGAAGTTTCTATTGGTTAAAATTAGTAGAAAATTAAAATTAATTTAGAAATTTTAAAAGCTTTCCAACTTGAAAAAATTATGCTTAAAATTATTCTTATTATTTGTTTTTAAATTAATAATAAGTAATAAATTATTTATATAATTTATTTTTATTGACAGTATTAATTAATTACTTTTAATATTATTTTCTAATATGAATCTTTTTTAACGATCAATAAAATCAACATCTCTTTGAAAAATGCAGGTCAAAGTTTTTAATTTGTGCGTAATTGAAGTTCTATTTTTATTAATGTGAGGTTCAGCATTTGGTATAATTAATCAAAAAGTTTGTTATTCATTTTTCACTTGCTGAGTCGCCCACCATTAATTTCTTGCTGTTAATATACAATCAACTCTCAAAATCCTTTTCATGGTGAAGGCACTGTATATTCTTTATGAAACGCTTTCATCTTTTTTATACTAAAAAAATTTGCTTTAAGAACTCCAAAACCTCAACTTTTATCTGTCATTAAGGAATTAAAGAAACTTAAAAAAATGCATAGTAATGGAAGGAAAGATTTTGTGGCAGAGAACTGGAAAAATAAGAAATAACTTCAGCTACATTACCAGATTGTAAAAATCATAATAATGCCATAAATGAGAAAAACTTAATTAAATAAAATAAGTACTTGAAAATCAGAGTATTTCTAAACAGAAAAAAACAGTGCGATTTGTTCTCTTCACACACACAAAAAAAGGGGATTTTGTTTTATTTTTATCTTTTTTTTAGCAATTTTTTGGCGCTGATTAGGTTTCGTGGAGAGAAAAAAGAACCCTAAAATCTCTTATCCTACTTAATGAGAAATTTAAAAAAAATAATTAAGTATAAGGATGGATTAAGGCATCAATTATATACTTTACTTCATTGTTTCTTCTAACTGGAATTAATAATTCAAAGTATTTTGTAGTGTATCTCTTTATATTTGAATTTTAAAAGACTGGACATTTTTCCAAACACATAGTATTTCTAATCATTTTTATATTTAAATGAAACAAGATTCAGTGTTTGAAATATAAATTCCACTTTAATTTAAGTCATTAACGTTAATGACAAAAATAATCCGCTAACAATAAAAAGTTATCATCTTATCATTTTTATGAAAGTTCTCAAAAGTTATTCATGGAATTTTAAATTAAAGATATTGTTACAATCAATTTGGAAGCTGTTTCTATCAAATAAAACCAAAAAAAATTCCCATTAAACATAATATTTAAATTAAAAAATACTTTTCCAAATAGGACTTTACTATGTCATAATTATACACATTCAAAGAAAAAAAAAATTGTTGTTAATTTCTTGAAATCTATGTAACAGAAAATTTTTTTATTTTCACATTATTGCTTAATTTTTAAATGATATACTCGTCAAATAATAAAAGGGAACACAATTTATTGGTGTTACACCAGTAAAAGGAGCAAGTAAGAAAATGATATAAAAGGCGCACGATTTATGTCTTTTAAAATAGTTAAAGTAGGAATAAGAAAATTACATTTGTAAAACTGTATTATAGCAAAAAAATTATCATGCTGTCTGAAAAAATAATGATATTTACTTTAATGATTTCAGGTATTAGTATAAAGTAAAAAATCTAAAGTTTCAAATTACCTGAAATAATGTTTACATAAATTTTGGTAATTTAATGTGCAAAATTGTTAAATTTTATGTAGGAAATTTCTGGATTACTTGGTAATCAATAAATATATTTTTATTACATCTACTATCTTAACCTAAAAACAATTAGTTTAATAATGATAGAAAGAATGGCACAAAACATATTGGTATAAACACGTATATTATTTTGTTAATGCTTTAAACTCAATTAAAATACACACAAAAAAAATAGTTTTTTTAAAAAAAATGAAATAAACCAGTTTATTTGTTATGGAAATTAACATGGTAAAACTTGTTAAACAATTACAAATTAATTGTTTTTAATGATATGTTTATATGAGAATTCAGGGACAAATTTTTAATACTTCTCATATTAGCTATATTTAGAATACTTCTCATTATTTTTCCAAATTATCTCTGACAAAAAATCTGTGAGTTTTTTTATTTTGTATGACAATTTTAAAGATTTCTAATATAATGCAATAAAAGAAATAATAATCAATATAAAGCAATATTCAACAGCAATAAAGCAATATCTATAAGTACATCTTTCTGTGATTTCTTATGTTTGAAATAAATGTTTTTGGAGAATAGCTTCATAATAATAGTTAAGGAAATATGCTTAGAATTATCTCACTAGCAAATCTATTAGCAAAATAAAGTTTATCATTTTGCCTTTTTCATTCAAATTGACAATTTTACAACAAATGATGTCTATTATTAGAAAGCGCAAAGTATGAAAAACAATAAACTCAGCAAAGATTTTTAATAATCTCAAAATATACGTTAAAAGTTTTTTAATGCTAAGTTATAAAAATCTGTCTTGTGTTTTCTAGCAAATTAAAGAAAATGCCTTAGAAAAAATTAGCAATAGAATTCTTGAATTTGTTTTACTAATTCAAGAATTCTATTGCGGTTCTAATAGTTTTCTAAACCAGGTTCTAATGGTTTCTGCTTGCCACATTCAGTACAGCTTGCCAAAATAATTTAGTCTGAATATGTATTGCATATACTTCCCATATCGCCTTTGGATTGATAGAAACAGATTTTCCTTTGATTTTTCCATAGAGTTAACTAACATCTTTCTAATTTTTGAAAAAGTACCATTTTTTTTGGAAGATACATACCTTAAATTAAATTTAATTTGCTGTAGCTGAATCAATAATATTAATGCGTCAATAAGCTGCAAATACTAATGCCATAATATTAATTAAAATATAATAAATTCCATTTTTTGTTTTCCATTCCATGTTTGTTCAGGAATTTTAAAATTAAACTTAAAATATCTATTTCAAGCTACAGAAGAAAACTTTATGCAAACTTTTATATTTGTTTTGTGTAAAATTTCTTTTATTGCAAAATTTTTTTTAACAATTTTCGATTTATTTTTTACTATTAATTTGCGTGTTAAAAAGTTAGATTCATGTTAAATTAAATATATTTTGAAAACAATTGCCCAATTTTGTGGAATTATTCATATGAGGTGGGTTTTTAATTCTTTTAATTTTTTTTCTCTTATTTTTAATCTTATTGGATAAATTATCCCCATTCCCCTGTTAAACATTGCCGAAGAAAAATGAATTCATGAAAATTTTGAAAACTCGTGAAAAATGGATTTTATTTTCTGCTTCAAACAAAATAGAAAATATTAATTATAATACTTTTCTAATAGATAAGATTTTGTATTTTATTGAAAGGAAGGACTAGAAGAAGTTCCTTGTTTCGAAATATCATCATAATTTCATTTACATTTTAGATACAGTTTAATTTTATAAATATATCTTGTTACGTGATCAAAGGAAGAATTGATTGTAAAAAATCATGATCTATCACCAAATTTAAGATTCCAAAACTCAAAATTAAAGTAATATTTAAAATATAAGTGAAGAAATATTTGATATTCCTTGACTAATGTCATAACTGACATCTGACATAAATGGCATAATGTCATGACCTTCATAACTAATAATTGAATCTTCATCATTTTCCATTATAATATTAAAATTCTTAGTATTCCAGTCCAATAATATATTGCGTAATTCTTTCAGAGCAAAATATGAGCATATGTTTGAAATCGTTTATCTGTATTTTCGCACTGCTCTTTCAAAGAGAATGTGCGTCTCTTTTGTTCAGATAAGCTCAGAACCATGAAAAAGGCCACAAACAGATTTCGTTCAATCCTTCTATTTTCATACGTAGAATGTCAATTTTGTTTGAAATGTTTAAAAATTGGCAAATTGAAAAAATAAAGAAAAAATGCCTCCCCAAATTATTTTTTTGAATAATAAATCGTTAAATCCTTTTTTTGTTATAAATGCTGGATTTTTGATTTGGAGTTTATCATATATTTATTGAAAACTGAAATAAGTTTTCTTGCTCAATTTTCTGCATAAATTTGTTTTGTTTTTGTTACAGCGAATCTTTCTACATGTTTACACTATTTTAAAATATTTCTGTGCATATTCCTGGAAAATAAAATATTTAAATGTTTATCGAAATTAATTATGAAAGAAGTACGAAAAGATTAACGAAAACATTTTCTGTTCGCTATTTATAAAATTGAAGAAAATATTAAAAATTTTAAAAAGATAATACAGGTATATTAGAATAATGCGTCATGATCAATAAAGAAGATTTGCAGAAATAAAAAAAATATTGGGGTTTTTTTTTCAATTTTATTTGTCAAACATATCAAAATGTGGATAAAGTAAATAATTGAAATATCATTCGAAAGAAGAGCAAGTAAGCTTACATTAACTTTTCAATATCCAGTAAAAATTGGGCCAGCTATTTATTAGAAATAATTCCCCTCTCAAAATTATCATTACTTCCACAGCCTACAAATACAAGAGATAGATGAATAGTTCCGATACGAATTTTATTTAATAAAAATATATTTTTTATAAGAAATACTTTTAAAAAATATTACACATTTTGCGAAGATAAACATACGCACGTTTTTTCCTAAATTATCAAAAACAAGGATTGAATTATTGCGATTTCTTTAAAAACTCAATGTTTCGAATATCATTTATGAAGTGTGTGAGATATACAAATTTATATAATTAATGAAGAAAATTAACACTGTAATTAATTTTTAATTAAACAATTAACTGTTCTTTTCAAAAACACAACAGCATTGTCTTTCTAGTTTAGTTTGCATGATATGGGTTTTGAAATACAAAGATCTACTCTTAGAAAAATATTTTATATAACTGATAAAGCCATTTTGATACATAGCTAATGTTTTGATATAGAATAAAAACTCAATTATTTCGATGAATGCACTGAAAGCGAACTTCAGTGGCTTTATTTTACTAATTATCAGCACCATCTAAGTAAGATCAAACAGCATCAAGTGGATATGTCTCAGCAGTACGTTAAATTCATGATATAAGCACAAACATAATTAATCCTTTTTAAATGATCATTGAATTTCAATACATATGCTGATTAATAGACATTAGTAATAAATGTTCGTTGATTAACTGTCACTCATCCATATATATGTACAGTGAGAGAGAGAGAAATATATAACTTTAATTTATCTACTGTTTCAGTTAGTTATTTACATTATAAATGCTTAATATTCCTTTATAGAATCGAACAAATCTTCGGATTCAGTTCGAGACGGAATTATCAAATCCCACTTACTTTCTATTGACTTCATTTAGGTTCAATATCTAAACAGGTTCTTTTTCGATTACATTTACTTTTATTTACTTTTTAAACTTGTTTTTATTGAAAAATTCAAATAACATTGATATATATCACATAAAGCTATTCTGCTCATTAAACAGAAATCCTTTTTATTTGTACCTACAAAAATAACAGACATAAAATAATAAGAATTCCAATTAAATCAAATTAACGCTATATTCATGGCATCTTATCATTCTTATTCTTTAGTGTGCGAGTGCAAATGTTTACTTAACATGATGAGGAAATAACAACTGCAAAAATAATAGTGAGATAAATAAAAGGAAACTCGCCATACTAAAAATAAAGCAAAATATCTAAAATCCAGGATTTTAAGATTTTTCAGTACATTAATTTGGTCAAAAGGTTACGATGGAAAAACGAAATAGAATATTGGAATATATAAGATAAGTATTTATAAGTACTGTTTGTAAGTTATGATTTCTGTTTTTATGAGAATAGTGCAGTTTTATTTTATCATGGGCCAGGGATAATTTACGAATGTATTGAAGATATATTTGTTATTGTGTGTGTGAATTTGAATGGGAATTTTCAAACTTTTAACGTGAGAATTGTAATGTTTATAAATACAAAGCTATTTTTAATACAAAACTTTACATCGCACTTATAATTTTAATATTTATTGTGATTTTTTATCATAATTCTAAAAGAAACAAACAATTTTATTATATTTTGTGAGCATGCCATTTTTTATTTTTAAGTTTATCATTTAATTATTTGACATGTTAAGACATTTTTAAGAATTTCGAAATGATTATTGTGTGTGCGTGTGCGTTCTTTTGACTTTGTAAATATTAACGACATTGGAAATAATAGTAACGACTTAAATATGTATAATTTAAAAAAAAATTTAATAATGTTTATTAATTAAATATTTATAAATTTATAAATTTTGAGTAGACGATTTTTTTAACAAATGGAGTTTCAGAAAACAATCCTAATCTACCGTTGATTTTGTATCAGAAATCACAGTTTTTATTTTATGAAAAAGAAATAATTTAGAATTTGTTTTGTTGATATTTGGTTACACACCAGAAAAAAAATAATGGAATCGGAGAAAAAAATTTACCTCATACTTTTTAATTATGAGAAAAAATTAAAAAATAAAAATGCTGCCATATTTTAACTTAATTAAAAATGTCATAATTCTGATACAGTTAAAGCATTGTCATTTTTAAGTTATAAGAAATACAATGGGAATTAAAATAAATTTTTAGCTTTATGATAAAGATATAGAAAATATATTTAAAAGGAATTTATTTAACTATTTTTTAATGTTGCCATTTTTTAATCAATGTAAATATCCAAAATAAATAATTAATTTTGCCATATTAATTTCCCTTATTTAATTCTTACGATGATATTTATATCATGATTATGAAACTACATGATGGAAAGTACATTTTTAAATCCTTCTTTGGAATGTTAACTCAATTTGAAAAAAAAAAAAAGTAAACTACTTAAACTAATCCTTTACACTATTACCACTAACATGCAGCTTTGCAGAATATTTTAACAACAAAACATTAGCGAAAAGGAAAAACTCTAATTGTGTCATATATGCTTGTTTTACAATAGAAATGTAAAACGAATACATTCAAATGATATAAGTTGTACAAGATTATTAATATTTCTTTTTGTGTGTTATTACGATAATAACAAGCTTGGTTGACCTCTAGCAAAAATAAATTAATTAGTATTTACTTAAATCAAATTCGTAATTACTGTGCTGTAATCCGTAATTATTTGTACTTAAGTAAATTCCTGATAGTTACATTTAGAGGAAACAATACATAAGACCAGGTTAATGTATTGTTTCATTACATTTAGTTACATTTAGACCGGTGGTTTCAAAATTTTTAGTTTATTTGGATCGCAATTGAAGGGAAATCTATCAGCCTCCAATTGATATAACACGCCACACATACAAATATATTAAGATAATTATTGCACAAAATTGTTTCATATAAGGTGCCTCTTATCCACCAACTCAAATAAGCAACAAAAATTGCAGCTTTCATTTGATTTAGTTTTTATTTAGTTTATTTTAATAATTTTTTTGTTAGGGCTTTTGATCTACATCAAAATCACAGCAGTTTAAGTCACTGAAGTAAGAATTATCTTAGTAAATAAAAATTATAAATGTATATTAAAATTTTATTTAAAAAAATGAAAATTGTAGCCTTTTTATATAGTTTTACGTTAATAAATATTCCAAAATTTAAAAATACGTAAAGAGACCATGTTTTAAGAATGATTTCATGTCCAGACCAGTTCTAAACTTATTGGCCAGACAGACTTAATTTACACAATTAAATTTAAAGCTGTATTAGACATGAATTTCTTGCCAAGACCAGAAATAAACTTATTTATCTTTTCACTCTCTATGATTCTCATTAATCGCAAATCAGAATTGAAACTATTCATAACACTTGGAGAGGTGAAAAACAGTCAACGAAATTAAATCAGTTTCGACTGCAATGAGTACCCTTTCCCTTACAAAAATATAGCTACAGGGTATAACTATTTTGTTTGTTTGTTTGTTTTTTCAATTTTATGGCAAACGGACTCAGATGACAGTTGGATTGCAATGCTGGAACTTCACAAAGTTTAAAAGGAAAAGTGAAATGCACCGAATGAAATGCATGGACAAAAGCCTATATGCCAAACTGGAGCAATTCCTTTGTTCGGGACTTCGTTGTGGATAAATATATTCTAATATATAAATGTGGTATATTCTTTTTGTCGGTGATTGGAAATAATCTAAGAAGAAGGAAAGGATTTACTTCAATAAAAGTGAATGTGAAACGCGTTCCATTTTTTACTGTCTCGAATAGAGTTTTAAGGATCTGTTTGAAAGTGTACCGTTGTGGGCAGCCATGATACCAGCAAATTTAAATGGCTCGTAAAATGAAATATAAATAATTTATAATATCCTTATAAAAAGAAATGCATAAGAATGAGTGAGCATGAGCGCAAATGTGAATTTAAAATAATTCAAAATTCCTTTTGAATTTATTTTCAATTTTTCATGGATTTCTAAGAATGTTAAAAATAAATAATGTTTAAAATATAACCAGTTCTGGATTGAATTAAAAAGTCTAATAAATGAGCTGGAAATTTTCCTGTTTTTTTAAATTACACAAATAAAACTGACAATATTCATGTTAAGTCTCCCTTCACAACATTATGGCACAATTAAGGACATGAAAAGAAATCAATTAAATCAAATAATATTTCTTTTGGAATAATTATACGAATGCATAAAACTACTTTAACGATTTAGATAATTGGCTTATTAATATAGGATTAAATCCTTCAAGTGATTTAATCCTATATAAAAACCGATTAATGATTAAGAGATATTTAATTAAGTTTTCAGGTTTCAGGTGTTAGTGCACAGACTATTTCAAACATCATATATATACATTATATATATATATATAGTGTCTCACATTCGCACTTCAAAAAATAAAAAGAAAAAAAAACAATAAAGGAAGAAAGTATTCAACATTTTAAGTGAGCATAAGCTGTAGCAACGAAATTAAAAATCAATAGATAAACTCAAATATCAAAACGTGAAACGGCTAGAACTGCGTTGGCAGATCGAACAGAGATATATTAGTAAATCGAAACCACTTACCATACCTATTTAATAATTACAGTTACGTATTCTGCATGTAAGTGGGCTTTTCTTTTTCTAGTTTTACCCCATTGACAGACGCGAAGCAAAAGCAATGTTATACGGAGAGCATTATACACTGAAGCGACAAAAGTCATGGGATACCTCTTAATATCGTGTCGGCCCTCCTTTCGCCCGGCGAAGTGCAGCAACTCGACGTGGCATGGACTCAACAAGTCGTTGGAAGTCTTTTGCAGGAATATTGAGCCATGCTGTCTCGATAGACGTCCATAATTGTGAAAGCGTTGATGGTGCAGGATTTTGGGCACGAACAGACCTCTCGATGATGTCCCATAAATGCTCGATGGGATTCATGTCGGGCGATCTAGATGGCCAGATCATTCGTTGGAATTGTCCAGAATGTTCTTCAAACCAATCGCGAACAGTTGTGGCCCGGTGACATGGCGCATTGTCATCCATAAAAATCCCATCGTTGTTTGGGTACATGAAGTCCATGAATGGCTGCAAGTGATCTCCAAGTAGCTGAACATAAGCATTTCCAGTCAATGTTCGGTCCAGTCGCACCAGAGGACCAAGTCCATGCCATGAAAACAGCCCACACCATTATGGAACCACCACCAGCTTGAACAGTGCCTTGCTGACAGTTTGGGTCCATGGCTTCGTGGGGTCTGCGCCACACTCGAACCCTACCATCAGCTCTTTACCAACTGAAATCGTGATTCATCGGACCAGGCCACGGTTTTCCATTCATCTAGGGACCAACCGATATGCTCACGTGCCCACGAGAGTTGCTGCAAGCGATGTCGTTCTCTGTCAGTAAAGGCACTCGAGTCGGTCTTCTGCTGGAATAGCCCAAGAAAGCCAAATTTCTCCGCACAGTTCTAACAAACAAGTCCCTTGTACGTCCCACATTGATTTCTGCGGTTATTTGACGCAGTGTTGCTTGTCTGTTAAAATTTACGACTCTTTGCAGACGTCGCCGGTCTCGGTCGTTAAGTGCAGGCGGTCGATCACTGCGCTGTCCATGGTGGGATGTTATGCCTGATATTTCATACTCTCGGCACACTCTTGACACAGTGGATCTGGGAATGTTGAATTCCCTAACGATTTCCGAAATGGCATGACCCATGCGTCTAGCTCCAACTAACATTCCGCGTTCAAAGTCTGTTAATTCCCGTCGTGCGGTCATCATCACGTCAAAACCTCTTCACATGAATAACTTGAACAGAAATGAAAGCTCTGCGAAAGCACTGCGCATTTATACCTGTTCTACGCGATGCTACTGCCATCTGAAAATTTGCATATTGCTATCCCATGACTTTTGTCACTTCAGTGTACAATATATTATACAATTTTATACAGATATTTTTGGCAGGTTTCTCATTCCACTTTCGTGGCACCTCTATACAGATTTAGCTGATTAATATTGTTTTAAAGATTCAAATATTAAACTTGTTTTTGAATCGTAAACAAAGAAATAGAAGTCTCTGAGCTCTTTCAGCCACCGATTTTTTTTAAAAATAGTTTTTGTTGTCTATTTTTCAATATGAAATATATTCATTTTATTTTATGGGACTTTTTATTTTGTTGCCTTCAACATAAAATTATTTCCTTTCTTAAAGCAAATTATTCCTATTTTTATCGATTTGTTTAGTGTATTTCAATGCAAAATATCTCATGTAGATTTAGTACAAAAAATTAGTTGCATTTGTTTAGTTTTTCCCAGACGACTTCAAAGTGTAGTATCGCTTGTGTATATCGCTCCTTGCAAAATAAATAAGCAAAATATATTTCAATCAGAACATTAAATTTGTTTACATGAAGGAAGTGTGGAGGTTGGAGAGATAATTACTAATGAACTTATTAGAAATAAAAAATTAGAGCTAATTAAGAATATCTGTATTTAAAGTGAACGGATTGTAAATATTATGACATTTGTTTCTACAATAAAAAAACCACACTCAAGAAGAAATCATTCTATAATATTAAGTAATATTAAACTATATATTTAAACTTGCCAAGTAGAACGATCATTTTGATTGATATGGTAATAACAATACTAATGAATAGTTAAAATAATTGATGATTACTATTGAAGTTATTAGAAAGAAAAGAGAGAATTAAGAATATTTATATTTAAAGGTACTTTAAAACTTAACGAATTGTAAATATTAGGAAGTATGTTTCTACAATGAAAGAAAATACCACACACAAGAATAAATCACTCTATAATATTAATATTAAGCTATATATTTAAACTTACCAAGTAGAATGGCCATTTTGATTAATATGGGAATTTATTACAAATTTATATAGCACAAATTTATATTTCTGCAAAATAAGCAGATACATTTTATTCTAAAAGAGAAGTAAATAGCTTTTTAATAAATTTCTACGAGGATTAATAAGGTAAAAAAATCCCTTTTAATTACTTATTTTTTTTTTTTAAATATTTTTTAAAGACCTTTTTCCCATATTCTTATTATGTTCAAATTTTTCATCTTTTTGATTTAAATAAAAAGTTACATTTTAAATAAAATGAATCCAAGAGCATTTCAATTTGTTAATAATATATACATTAAGCATTATATATATGAGAAACCAAAAGCATCACTAAATAAACATAGATTACATAAATAAAACAGTTTAAATACATAAAAATATCAAACATTTTAATTTCTAATTGCAGTCTTTCAATCAGTAGAAAAAGATTTAATTGCATTAAAATTCCCAAGGTAAATAATAATTATGCAGAAGAATTGACGAAATTCGCCAAATACATCCAACGATATCCTCGAAGCGGTCATACAGATTTCGTACATCGATTATACAGATGTTGGAAATCTATTTTTCGAACTTAATTCTATGTTGAACATCGAAATCGCTTTTTTCCTTAGCACAGCGGTTATAAATATCAGTATTTCGATGCTGAGCATAGAAATCGTGTTAACATCGATGTTACAAGAATGCAGGTATCTTACATAGGAATTTCGTCAACTTAAAAATAATTAAATCGGATATGTGATTTTAACTTTTAATTAATATTTTGATATACATCGATTTATGGACCTGACGTAGTAAAACAATAACCAGAAATTTCAATTGACTTTTTAAAAAAAATCAATAATTAAGAACATGTACCAAAAATATTAATGAATTCCATTGCAATATTAATTAATTTCATTCCGTCAATGTTTTACTAATATTTAAATACCATTGTCTTAATTTACGGGAGCAAAAGAGCAATATAATAAAGAGAAAAGTGAATGTTATAACGAGTAACGAAAATTAGTATGAGAAAGCAAGCTAAGCGATGTAGAAAAATACACAGAAATGGCGACAGAAGCTGATAGCAATATTTTTAGAAACTCTTCTGCATTCTGGGAATTAACGTTCAACAAAGCCCTACCCGTAATTCTAGCACTTAAATGTGCTTTCTACCTAAGTGGAGTCACTACCTCGTTTTTTAATGTATTTTCCAACCCTTTAAAATCTCCCTGACATTCATTTAAACTATGTCAAGTGTGACGGCTAACTATGGTGTATTTTCACATATGCTCTTCAGCTTCAGTTCCATTAAGTACAGAAGAAAAGAAATGGGGACAAAGTTTTAAATACTTGCCTTCCATTGATTTGGCAAAATTTTGCAATTTCGAATTACCCATAATACCCTCGGGACCCATCTCTCAATCAATAAAAGGATTAAAGCTTTTACTTTTTTTAAGATTTCTCGCTACTCCTGTCCCCATTGGCTGAATTCCCACTTAACGTTCGATTTCCGTATTTCTCCCCAGTCATATCAATAGAGACTTTCTGATGTTAATATCCACGTTAGGGTAATTCAATTGAAATAAACATGACCTTTTACAGCCTAGATGCTTTTCGTGTAGGACAGAGGAAATACGGGGTGGACTTTGTACCATCAATTCTAATCGGATTACAGGCCTTCTTTTATATTCCAAAAGGGAAAGAACATTTTTATGTGTTATTTATGAAAACAGAGCGTTCAGTAATAAGGGGCTTAACAAAACAGTTTTGGTTTTATGGCATCACTCTCTGATGGTGCTCATTTTACTTTAACAGTCAAAACGCCGATAAAAAGAAAACAAAGCTACTTTTAATTGGGGATATAAGCCAAATTTATTTTACTATTGTGATTGTTTTCACATACCATGCTTTAAGAGCAACATAAATATAAAAGTACATAATAATGAATTCTTTTTACTGTTTATATCTATCTCCAAAGCTATTTGATTTCAAAACAGTTTCGCAACAAAAATATATTATTTCCAAAAAACTTAAAAATTGTTTTATGGACATTATATTCAACGTCCGTGAGATTAAGCTTTAGTCGTAAATAAGCATAATTGGAATTACCAAAAATAATTAATTTATGGTAATAAAGAATTGATAAACGAAATTGTTTAATCCGGCGTATTTTGAAATGTAACATTGTACATGTTTCAGCTTTATCGTGTAAGACTTTTAAATTAATTTTGTGGCTAATTTTTCTTTAAACGCAATAATTTTCGATAAAAATGTACCAAAACTAAATATTTAATTTACATTCATCTTTAAAAAAAACTCGAAATTCAATTTTGCAATGGAAAGTCATCATCAAGGTTTGTGAGATATTATGCCATTATAAGCTTCTAATAAGCCATATTAAGCCTTGTTTTAAATAATATGCATTTCTAATGCAGTATTGACATTTAATGATTTATTTAATATAATGTTAATTGTAAAATATGATTCAATTCTTTCATATTATTGATATTAACTAAATATTTTAACCGTTAAGCTCAGAAACATATTTTGAGAATTGTATTTTTTTTAATTTTTGCATATTTCATTTGTTGTCATTAAAATTTTATTGGCCTTGTCGAAATTCAAATAATAAATATCTTTTTTACTATTACTATTCTTAGCACGTTACTTTACATTACGTTTCTACTACCTAATACACGACTACTACTAGTTCAGGTTTTTAACTAGCACTTTTTTGCAACTTTTCCGTTTACATTTTTTATGCTACTGGCATGGAATAACCCATGGTACCGCTCCAGTGCCACATGCCTACGTCAAGTCCTGGAGGTCATGCATGTTTGTAGTGGTTCCGGAATCACTTAAGCCGTAAGCCCCGGTCACATATGACTGTGAGTCACTTCAATAAGACTCTTCTCACTCACATCATTCCCAAACTGTAAAGGGGGCAACTGAGCCAGGCACACTGATAATGTAGTAGCCGACTAACGAGGCACGATGCGCTGAACATCACTATCGCAATCGATTCTCGCTTTTGAAATAGTGTTCCGCACGTGCCGACAGCGGATAACCAGCCCTGGAATGCCACCAGCGTTTCACGTTGGGCTCAGCCAACAGCTATCAATACGTACATGTAAGTGTATATATTTATATACACCATTACTGTTAAATCTTGCTACCAATATATGCTATATATAAATGTCTTTTACTAATTCAGCGCCGTTGTCGCATCCCCTCATGGAAGGCTGAGGGAAGAGGCGTGCAGCTTCTGCTCCTGATGGAGCACCCGTAGGTAGAAGTCTGTTTTGGTTCCCGTGATCGTTCTTACAATCATAGGAGACCTGGGACCTACGGTTGTGGATTCTTGAACCACTACAAACATCCATAACCGCAACTTCCTAACCTCGAGTCCTGTGGCACCGAGCTAGGACACTGGCCATTAAGCCCGCCTTGGGGCCAAAATATAATACCTTCCTTAATACCTTTAATTAATTAAAAAGAATATATCACTTTATTATATATATATATATATATATATATACTCATGTCCATAAATTAAGGATAATGAAGTTCAGGCAAAGAAAGAGACAGAAGCAAACAAATATGACTTATTTGTAAAGTCTATTTATTAAACAAAAAAGGTAAAAGAGCAAAAAAGATGCTATATGTTTGACAAAAATTAATAAAAATTGCGATTTTTACTCCCTGGAGCAATTTCAAAAAAAGAACCTTATTTGGCAAAAACAGTATAACATGGTTAATATGGAGTATGTCTCCCGGACGATGCAATACAGGCCTTACAACGCCTAGGCATGTTGAGTATCAAATTATCAATCTGATCTTAAATATTACACCACTCATCAAGCAATGCCCTCCAAAGTTCCGGTTGACAGGTGGGAGGGGGTTGACGGGCTGCAATTCGTCGACCAAGCATATCCCACACATGCTCTATTGGATTCAAGTCCGGTGAGTATGCTGGCCAATCCATACGGATGATATCCTCCAGTTGAAGGCATTCGTCTACAATGTTTGCACGGTGAGGACGGGCGTTGTCATCCATAAACCGAAATTCAGCACCCATGGCGCCCCGAAACAAACGCACATGTTGTTCCAGAATGACATCCCGATAGATGTGGGTTGTCATCGTTACACTCTGAACATGCAGGTCAGTTCTGGAAATAAGAATAATTCCTCTCCAAACGAGCCATCCTGCACCACCGTAACGGTGTCGTTCAATGGTGTTCTCTTGGTGGTAACGGGTACCTGGCGCTCTCCATATGAAAGGCCGGCGAGAATCAGACTGCAAACTAAACCTGGACTCCTCGGAAAACATCACACAAGACCACTGTTGCGGTGTCCACAACGCAGGCTCTCTACTCCAGGTTAATCGCAGGCGACAGTGAGTTGCGGTAAGTGGAACACATCTGACAGGCCTACGAGCATATAGACCAATGTGCCCTAAGCGTCTGTACACGGTCTGCCTTGAAACTGTCGTACCGGTAGCTGAAGAGAGCTGACGAGACAGGTCTGATGCTGTGCTCCGTCTGTTTCTTTTGGCAGTAACTGCTAAATACCGGTCCTCATTCGGCGTTGTAACTCGGGGGTGACCTGTGCTGTAACATCTACTCACATTACCATCATCTTGGAATCGTTGCCAAAGCCTGGAGATGACACTCTGGGCGATTCCAATTTCCTCGGATACTTCCAGCTGGGTACGTCCACATTCCAGTCGTCCGATAATTCTAAAAAGGAAAAAATCATCCAAGTGCTTCCTTTGTGCCATAACTATGCGGTTATTGCACTGAAAGGCTTTTAAAGCGCTTGTGAACAATTTTACTTCTTTGCCACCATTCCTTATATACCCCTGTCTTACACTCTCGTCACTGTGACGTACTATCCGCGCCATCTGGTGGTTTCCTGTAATTTGCATATTCTTCTTCAAGATGTGTGTGATAATTCTACAGGTGAAATTTTTATTTTAGAGTTTAATTTCTGTGGGATTCTGAATTATCCTTAATTTATGGACATGAGTGTATATACAAAAAGCTGATAAAAGGAAAACAAAGCTACTTTGCATTGGGGATATAAGTCACATTTATATTACTATTGTGATTGTTTTCTCCGACCATGCTTTAGTAGCAACATAAATATAAAAATAGATAATTATGAATTGTTTTCACAGTTTATATCTTCCTCCAAATTATTTGATTTCATAGTTTCACAACAAAAATATATTTTTCTCAAAAGACTTAATAAATTGTTTTAGCAGTGTTATATTCATAGTGAGACTAAGCTTTAGTCGTAAATACGCGTAACTTTAATTGCGGACTAATTTATGGTAATATAGAATTGATGAACGAAATTGTGTAACAAAGCATTAACTAATTGTATGGCTTGTTTTTCTTTAAATGCAATAATTTTCAATACAATTTTACCTAAATTACATATTTCATTTATATTCAACTGTAAAAAAAACCCTAAATTTAATTTTGCAATGAAACTTATAATTAATCTTTGTGAGCTATTAAGTCATGAAAAGCCTTCATGTTAAGCTTTTGTTTAACTAATGTACATTTCTAATACAGTATTGATTTTTAGTGCTATTTATTTAATATCATGTTAATTGTAATATATAATCCAATTCTTAAAAAAATATTGATATTCACTGAAGATTTTAACTTTTACGCTCGGAAAGCTATTTTAAGTATTGTGTCTTTTTTAATTTTGCTTATTTAATTTATTGTCATTCAAATTTTAATGCCCTTGTTGAAATTGAAATAATAAAGAATAACAATAATAAATATCTATTACTATTACTATAGTACCCTTATATTTTATATTTTTATACTATGGATTTGTTAATCATAAAATTAATTATATTTTGAATAAAATTAGTCTATTTTCTTTGTATTTTTACTATCATTTTCATCCACTTACATTACTATCATTTCTAAGTTATTCATTTACATTCGGGACTATTAAGTTATTCATTTACATTTTTTTCATTTTTAAACTAAAAATTTTTGCATAAGATAAGTTTTAAATTTTTTAACAAAAGATACTTCTTAAATAAATACGAAAATATATAATATTCTACAACTATTTGACATACATTTTTACTGTTCTTTTTAACAAAAAAATTAAAATTGCTTCACCTTGCAATTTTGAATTACACTTAATACCCTCACGAACACACTTTCCATTTCTTTCTTCCAAATCGTTTGAAATAATATTATTTAATAACAATTCATGTAAATAATGAAATAATATTATTTTATTAAGGAAATGTTGAGGCTTGATAGTCGAGTGACTCTGGCTCTCGGTGCCACAGGTTTCGGAGTCGAGTCCCGGCGGTGCCATGGATGTTTGTAGTGGTTCGGAATCCGCTTTAAATCGTAGGCCTCAATCTTATATGAACACCATACATTCATATAAAAATGGAAAACCATAACATAACTGGTATAAACTGGTATACATTCATATACCCCGTAAAAAAGAAAACATCTTCTGTCTCGACATTTACCAGTAGGCAGATGGCCTTGCTCCAACATTGGGTTGTTGCGTCAATGAAGAAGAAGATTAGTAACTGTTACATTCAATACATAAGTAAATAACAAATAAAAATTTTAAAGCAAATAAAAGTCTCATTTATAACTATGAAATAATTATTAAATATTGTACATTTAATAAAAATAGTCCATTAGAATGTAAAAAATTTTTACAAAGAAAAAGCCCTTACAAAGTTTTAAATAATTCTGTGCTATTTAAAACTAATCGATGAATTTTTATATTGTTGCCTTTAAATGTGTAAACATAATGCTGATTTCCTAACTCTTTGTTGTAAAAATTTGCTTATTGAAATACAAACGCATAATTAATATATTAATGATACTGGCAATTCATTTTATATTTAAATTTGAATTAAAAGGTAAATTTGGGATGTTAGAAATTTATTATAATTTTTTAATTCATATAGAATAATTCATATTTTTATTTTACCTTACTTTGGTAGTTAAAAAGGGACGCATAATAAAAGATTAAAAAAAAATAGATATTTTATGTTTTTCTATGTTTACGAAATTATTGAAATCCTTTGTTACATTTTATTACTTTATAAATAAAGAAATACATTCAATAAGGTAAATTTTTGGGTGTAAATATTCTTTTCTGGAGAAATAAAATTACTAAAGCTTTTTGATATAAAAACAAAACAAAAGCCTACTTTTTTTAAATTTACTTTTCAGTACCATTGATAAGTTTGCAAATAATATTTTTATTCGCTCTTTGCTCACGAGTTTCGTTTAGTAACGGGCTCCATAAAACAATGCTGACAATATTTCTCTGTCGAAAGTGAAGTATTCGAAGTAAGTTCAAAGCAAATAGCAGTTCAAGTAAATAGTTCCTTTTACTGGCGTTTTAGAATGGTATTAATATGCCAACTGTTACTTAACAATCGAATTAGAATCTTTATAGGAATTTATACTTTGCGATATTCTAAATTGTTAGATTTCAATCACAATTTCCATTTACCATTTTCACTTAATGAAATTAATATGATTGACAATAACTTTTAAATCGTTTAAGTAGCAAAGAAGTAAAGGGGAAAAAAAGTGATACCATTGAAATATATATTTTTAATATAATATAGAAAGAAAAGAAAGTTTTAAATCTATTTCTATCCTTTTTTCTTACTCAATAATATGTTTCATGCTTATATGTTTCATGTTAAACAATAATATGTTTCATGCTTATAATTTAAATAGAAAAACAGACTAAGACTATTGAAGCACATTTATCTTGTGTACCTCGCAACTATTTTATGTATCCCTCAAACCTATGCTTCCACTAAGTGAAAAATTGCAAGTGTAAACAAAGTAAAATTGTAAGCTTTAGCCTTTGTAAGCCTTTTAGTGTACAAGAAGGCTTAGAATTGAATCCTCGGGCGACAGCGTTTTAGCTACTGCCTTCAGAAACGAGAAGACTCCCTCACGATTGCTTATAGACAGCCAGAAATGATAAAAGCTTTTATAACCAGCAAATGTTACTCTTAAATGCCATCTCGTACGGCTATGTAATCTCCTCATCATTCGGTGAGAAATTGGTGTTCATCAGTGGAACAGGAGACCCATACTTGTCTAACAACAACAACAAAGTTTTTAACAAGAGCAGGGTTTAGACTGTGAACTTTGTTTAGTCAATGTTAACGAATAATAATGAGCTTAGTTATTTCGATGAGAAAAAAAAATCTTTTTTTTTTCAATTACTTTTAATAAAATCAAATATTTATTAGGGATCCTTAAAATGAGCATAATTATTTTCAAAAGACATCTAACCTTCTTGTGTAAATGCATATTTTAATTTACCTTATAATAATTTAATGTTACGAATCGGTATTTTTAAACTCTTGCAGACATGAAAAAATGCACTCAAAATTGAATCAGATGTCGAGAGATGGCATGCTTGTTTGCTTGTAAGACATTCCAGCACAGTTAAATTTCCTCATTCAAAATAAACTACAATAATATATAGCCATCAAATTTTTAATTAAAAAATTTGAAATATTCTATATAAACATTAAATAATAGAATATTCTTGAAATGCATATTTAAATTGAAATACATATAATATACAGGAAATGCATATCCACTGAAATACCACTCCAAATTGAAATACATATTTGCCAACATTTGCTCACATTTTTTAAAACTTAATTTGCAAATTCATATTATTACATCATTATTATATTTACTTTTATTCGCTTTTAAAGTTATTATTCTAAGAAAAGATTTGCTAAATCCCCCAAAAAATATCTGGTTCCAGACGAACGGACCTATGTCCGAGCTCTCCCCCCTCACCACCGACCTACCTGCAGACCAGCCTACTAGCGCACCGTTAGGCGTGTTAAGTAATCCGACAACGCTCTTAATGGCCTTGCCGTAATCCTCTAATTCCAAACGTTTTAAAGGAATGGGGATGCTCTCCCTCCAATTTAAACTGCGCTTTGAGGCGAACTCGAAGGGGATTCGCTCTGGAGACCATTCAAATAAAAGTGAACAGATGTGTCAGTAGAATCGCAAGGACGTTCGGGAGTGGGATTTCCAGCCCGAAACGCACGCCTCTGTCAGTTGGTGTAGTATTTTGAGGGGGATTTTTTCTTCACTTTATGAATGAAAGACCTCATTTGTACAAGACGAAATTATGCTGACTTGCTATGGTTAAGTCTCACAATTCATTGTATTTGAGAGGAAACCACCAGAAAATGTTTTGATGTATTAGTTTTATTTATATTTATAACAGAGTGTGAGTCATAAATTCAATAAAGAAGTCAATTTGATAAATATTTTCATTCATTTTAAATTTGGTATAATCTTTAAAGACAATTTAAATAGTTATTCTATATTTTCATCAAGTGGCGAATTGTTGTTTAATAAATTAATATTCAGGTTTAAAAAAGTTTGCTTACAGAAATAAAGTTAAAAAGACAGTACGAGGGTACATTTTAAGCCAGGTATAGAAAACAACACTTCCTATTTATTTATTATTATTATTATTATTTTGTCAATATAATTTCCACAAATATTGATGCATTTGTGCTCTAATTTAATAATGCCATTTTTATAAAACGATACATCGAGCTCCTCAAAATACCCATTTACAGCATCAATAACTTCCTCGTTGCTCGCAAATCTTTGTCCATCAAGCCATTTCATAGGTGGCATTCACTACGAGCTAGCTGTGATGAATACTGCGGCTTAGCAAAGAAATCGAATTTTAGATTTTAATTTAAAAATTGTATTTTAGCCATTGCTATGATTGACGAATATGTTGGAACGTTGATACATTTTTTTCGCTAAATGTGGATGTTTATCTTAACACTTCTTTTAAACGCTGATAAGTTTGGTAGTATTCATTATTGTTAGTTTAACACTTTTAAATGTAATCAATGAATATAATTACTTTCGCGTCGTAGAAAACAGAAGTCGTAATCTTGTTAGTTGACAAAATTGTATTTGTTTTCTTTATAGTCGGTTCATTAGTTTCTGCTCATTGTTTTGAATTGTGTTGCTTTAAGTCAAATCCATAGTTATAAATCGAAGCAAAATTTCACTGTGTTTAAATTCTGGGCTAAATTCTCAGTTAAAAGCTTTTTCCTGTTGAATTTTTCAAATTTGTCCACATTCATGAATATGGCTCTATACATCTCTTATTGTACATACAGAGCCATTGTAGTTTACCTACAAGGCCGGGAAACATTCCACCATTGCTTCAGACTGATCGATCTTGCCATGGTCTTCTCAGCAGAGCTAATGGCAATAAATCTGACCATAGATCACATAGATCTGGCCAACAATTTACAGTCAGCCAAAATCATATCTGACTCAAGATCAGTGTTGAAAGCATTAGATAACGTCAATAACAACCCGGAAATAATAATAATTAAAAACAAGATTGCTAAATACAATGGCGAAATTCAGCTTTACTGGATCAAAACCCATGAGGTTAACCCTGATAAATATGCCAAGCTTGCCACCAATAGACATTCCATAGACATCGCCATAAATTTTGACCCTCCATTTATTAAAAGATTGATTTAAAAAGAATTAACGGCAGAGTGGCAAAACAGATGGAACAGCTCTTCCAAAGGCAGAGAAGTATTTGGACCATTTCCTGAAGTCAAGGCTTCGAGAATTCAGGGTGATTTCTTCTTGAATCAGCTAATTACTGAAATGGAACTTTGGCAACTCTTCAAGCTAGGTGTTTTGGGCAAGCACTCTCCTGCCATTGTGGTCACCCCACAGAGGACAGAAACCATATCATTTATGAATGTCCTATGTGGGAGGACATCAGAAAGAAATTCTTTCCCTCCAACTACAAGTCTTCATCAACAGATCTCATACTCTTCAACAAGACAACCAAATTGGGTCTGAGGGAAATTATGAGTTCGAAACTGCATGCTTGCCCTCAACCCAATGAGGACACTGAACAATAAGGAGTCTTCTATCCAGATTATGATTTATTTCTCCTTTTTTCTTCTTATTATTTTTATTGTCTTTCTAACCATTGTTTTGTGTACCATAAGATAACTTGCACAAATATTACCTACTGTCCTTGTCTTTGCAAACGTTATACGTACGTCTTTGTGTCATGCTATATATATCTAATGCAACTGTATTTTGATTCTTATTCAATAAAATCAGTGTTCCGTCTGGTCCATCAGTGAGGGCGAAGTACACTGTAGGCTGGCCAGCACGGATGCACGGCGTCATGGGCCGGGTTATTCTGGAGTACTGGGTTGGGGTTGCTTTTGCGTCACCAATCATTAGTTTCTCCAGGCAGGTCGTTATACTAATTCGCACTGATAGCCATATAGCTTGTAATGAGATATGACATTGCTGGTACCATCTCACGGTCAGACTGAAAAATTATAAACCTCGTATAATATCCAAAAGTTAAATAATCTACAGACTCTTCCTTTAAAGCATTTCAGTGATATCTAATGTGTTAACGTTAATCAGAAGAAAAAAAACCAAAGCCAAACATAAAGGCTATTCGAATGAATGGAGGATGAACATCCCCCATCAAATAAATAAATAAATAAATAAAAAATAAATAAACATACAGAAAATAACAACTATCATTGACAATAATAATGTCCTGTTGACTCAAAAGTTATTTCTATTTATTTCTTGCAGCTTTAAATATGTTTCGATAGAGGAAGTTTTAAGAACGTAGGGACACCATAGACGATAAATTATGCAGTGTTTGTTAATTATCTGTCATCCTGCTTCGACGTAAAAATATTTGATTTCTATTTTGCTAATTTTTAAAATTTTAAATACTTGCGATTCAACTAAATTCTGTTGAACTTTTCCTTTAATGAAAGAATTCCTCTTCACTACTCGAATTTAAATGAATATGAGAGTATAAAAAACAGCATGACCTACACTTTGTGCCTCAATTTTTGATGATTTAATCTCACTAGAAGAGGGTAGAGTAAGGGATAAAATAATAAATCCAACCAATGATATTGAAACGAAATTTCCCTTGTTTATGTGACAAAAGGCCGTGAATAACCCGAACGATGGAAAGAGCTCGAAGATGCTATGGGAGAATGCGAACTTATATGTGGTGTTCCTGGTTCATTCAAAATTGAGCCACCGATTGAATTTAGAAAACAACAGATTCCTTCATGGCGCCCCTTTCTCAGAATACAACCGGAAATAAACTGAATCTGATACACACCTGCAATTTCAATGGAGAATGATCTTATCGTAATCACCGACATTTGACTTTGAGTTTCAAAATAGAAGATATAAAGAAGACAAAATATGGAGATTTTTAGATCTTTACTTCTAAATGAAAGCTTTTATACATTTACATCTGATTTGAAATGAAAATGTATATTAATGTTATTGAAGAATACATGTTATTAAAAAAAATTAAGTCAGACTACTAGTTAACTACTTTAGTCATAACTACTGAAAGAAATACATATTGTGCGATTGAGTTCTACTAGGTAATTTGTCAACATTTTCAAAAAACTTTTTTTAAACAAACGCCTGGCAAATTTTCAAAGCATAATAAGAAGAAAAACTTCCTTCCTCAGGTTAATTTGAATGCAGTATTCAAAATTGTGGACAGTAATCCTTCTAAGGACTTCTAAAAAGGTATTTTGCTTAAGTGGTGCATCTCATGTTCCATATTAAGTATTACATTTTTCAAAAATATAATCCTGTATATATGAGTCCTATATCATGCACTTAATAGTAAACAACTACTAAATGTTATAATACAATTTACTATCTCGAAAATTAAACTTGAAACTTCTGATCTTGCACCATAGTATTAGACATCATTTGACATGTGAATCCTTAAAGAAAATAAGTCTTGTGCTATTTTGTTAGAATAAAAATTGTTTGTAATTACCTGGATCAACCAGGCTGTCTAACGCTGTTCGGAATAAAACGGAAATTATTTAAATTTCTGTCTCATGGGTGTCTCAAATTTCTTCTCATCATGTAAAATACTTCTAAAACGAATGAATCTCGCGTAAATTTTGTTTCATTTCAAATAAAGCTTATATACCGTTCTTGATATTTAATTCTTGTTTTAAAAGGTACTATGCTATTAAGAAAAATGTATGCAAAATATATTATGTTACGGCATAGATTCTCTAATTATGGCAACGTCGGAGTGTTGTATTATAAGAGGATAGGAATTTACGTGATGACTGTACTGATAAGATAAGCGGAATATGAAACTATTTTAATTGATTTCTTCTTAATGTTTTAATTAGAATATTTTATAAAATGTGTTTAGTAAAGGAATTTATTTATTTTTATTAAATTAGATTATTTTTAATTTTTTTTATTGGATTATTTTACAAATTTATATTATTACAAAAATAATTATTTTCTATTTGCAAAATTTATTTGGTGAAGAAATTTATTTATTTATTTAATTTTTGTACAATTTTATTTTTTTATTTTAATTTGATTAAAAAATTTTTTTTATAATTTTACAAAATTTTTTTTTTAAAAAAAGGAATTTATTTTTTATTGTTGATAAAATTTAATTCAAATTTAACTTTAATTTTTTTAACTTCAAATTTATTTTATTTTACAAAACTTAATTTCTTAAAAAAATTTATTTATTTTTATTTTTCGCAAAATTAATTTTTCTTTTTTATACATTTTTCATTTTTAATTCCATTTTTTTTTTTCGATTGCATTTGTTATATTTTACAAAATTTATTTTTGTAAAGGAATTTATTTATTTTTTAATTTATAATTTTTCCATAGTATATTACTACATTTTTTTTTATCACTTCATTAGAAACTTAATTATCCAAAACTTTGATTGGTATTTAAAGATTTCCTTAAAAATCGCTCCCATTTCTTTTTAAATACGACATTAGTTTCAAATTTTCTACCAATATTAAATACTGCACATCATTCGTATTGAAAGATTTAATATGTAAGTTTCTTAACTTTGTGAAGATCATATTAATGAAATGCAGAATTTTTTTAACATAAATGTACTTTAATTAAAGTAGGCCGGACATTTTCTCTCAACTCACTTACTTTTCTAATATTTATTCCTTCATACTCGATTCTATTTTGATAAACCCTATAACTTCCTGCTGATCCAAAAAAAAAATAATAATAATAAAAAAAATAAAAAAAAAAAATAAATATTAGCATGCATTTTTTTTTCAGGCATTTGGAAATAAACACAGAATATGATTTTATAAGAAGAAATAATTAAAATAATGTATTTATAAGGAATTTACACTAACGTATTTCTTATCCTATTTTATTTCAAAATATTGTATACATCTAATTATCTCACCAATTATTTCACCTACATTATTATTTTCTTTACAATCATACGCAAATCTTGTACCTATACGGAGATACATTTGTTAAAATTTCCCACAAATACTAATAAATATTATCATACTAAGCTAAAGAATTTGTATAACATGAAAAAAATACTAAACACACACACGCACACACACAAATTTCAACAAGAAAAGCTTCCTTATAAGATCTAAATGTATAAGCATGCTAAATTTTTGTATCCAATTATTTTTTGAGAGATTTTCTTACATTCTTCTTACTTGGAAAGCGGCCAACTGGCTAGTGCTCTGGCCTTTGGTACTTCAGGTTCGAATCTTGGCAGTGGCATGGATGTTTGTTAGTGGTTCGGAATCCACGTTAAACTGTAGGTCCCATCAAATTAGCCTAAAATGAGCAAAAAATGACCGTAGGGCGACAAAACACACCAATCTTACTTTAAAAAAAGCAAAGAAACGATTGATCACATTCTATTTATGCACACACACATACACACCAATGAATTGTATTTTATAAAATTAACGTGTGTGTTCTTTTATCCAATTATTTCTGAAATAATATTTTCATTGATATTTAAATTATAATTTTTAACATGTATTGAATTTTCTTAATCAAAACTTCTATCCTTAAAGTTAAAACTGTACATAGTTTCTTTTCGAATGCTCAACTATAATTCTTGTATACAACCTTTATTACAGAATGTAGATAGCATGTACAACTGTTTCTTTCTATATGACTAGGGTTGGAATGCTTATCAATTTAGATATGCATATTTTTTAATTTTTTAAATAACTATTTCAACTAACTTTTTATCCGTTTGTAGTGTAATTTAGATGAAGAAAAAATAAATAATAAAATTATTATTAAATTATATATATATATATTTTTTACCAATTTTATTTCTTTTTTTAATTTTGGAATATTGTTAAAATATTTAAACCATTTTTATTTTCATTTCTTTAAATAAAAGAAATTACATGACTCTTTCACCTATTGAAATTCTTTCACTCAAAAAATTTTTTTTTGTACAACGTAATTTTGCATTTCGGCATGCATTCTATTTGTAAGTACACACATCATTAAGTTAAGTTATCCGTTTACTTTTATATATGTGTTAAGTATTATTTAAACTGTTTGTTAAATTATATCTCATAGTTTTTTCGTTAAAGATGGATTAACCTTCCCACTTGATTCTATTTGTTAAATCCTATAATTTCTCGTTGATACCAATTTTTAGCATACGTTTTTCAAACATTTAGAAATAATCACTACTTAAACCATGATTTTGTAAACCAAAATAGTTAAACTATTGTTATTTTTTATAATGAATTTACACTAATTCAATTTATTAACTCCGAGTAACTTTATTTTATTTCGGAATATTGTATACATCTCACCAACCAAATTTATTTAGAATTTACTTCTTTTCTATCATATGTGTACTTACACAACCTCCATAGGCATTCTTTTTTTAATTTTGATAATAATTAAACAATATTTACAAAAGTCTTATGAAATTTCACCCCTTATACACATCATTTTGAATTTTATGTTCCAAAAACACATTTATTAAATCTTTTTTATGTAAAATCTCCTAATGATATTTCGTTAAATAATTTATTTATTATTTATTCCTTCATATTTGACTTATCTGTTATCTACCACAAAATTAATACATGCGAGATGTTTTTTTTTAAGACTGCAAACATTTAGAATTACTTATCATGAATTTGTAAAACAAAGTAGTTAAAAAGATGTTTTTTCATAATGAATTTACACTAATCCAATTAAATATCACCGAATAACTCTATTTTATTCAAAATAGCGCATGCAGTTCAGTAACCATTTTTCTTTACATTTTGTATTTTTTTATATGCACAAGTCTTGTACATAAGCATCAGTTTGTTTTAATTTGAATAATAACGTTAACAAAAGTCGTATGAAACTTTATCCATTATACCCATCGAGTTCATTTTGAATTTTGTGTATCAAAACTAATTTTTTAAGTCGCTTTTATTAAAAAAAATTCCTAACGATATTTATTGTACCAATTATTCTTTCTTCCTTATTATTTTGTTCTATTTGTTAAATCGAAGTTGAACTACAATTAAAGATATTTTATTTAGCATTTAAATATTTAAAATTGATCCCTACTTAGACTGACTAAATTTATATATTTTTTTTATAATGAATTCACATTAATTCATTTTCTTAACAATCAAATAATTATTTTATTTCAAAATATTGTACACTTGTAAATATTCATGGTTATCTCACAAACCATTTTCACTGCACTTTCATTTTCCTTACTAGTTTTTTTGTCCTGCAAAAGTCTTGTATTTATACAACCTCCACAGACATTATATTTTTAGTCGTAATAATGATTGAATAATAATTACAAAAATTCAGCTTTACTGTAATAAGTTATACAAAAAACTTTCTTAAAAATTTTTTTTTTCCACTTTACTATATGTTTTTTCACTTCATTAAAAGAAATGAATAAAAAAACCAATAATAATAAACATAATACTTTTTCCTTGACTAGTTTACTTATTGAAGTTTCTTCAACAATTTTTTTTTCAAGCGTCTATACATATGACAAGCATTCTATTTTAATATTTTTATGCACGTAAGACATTAAATCATATTTACCATAGATTCATCTCATAAATACATAAGTTTAAAAATAAATGTGTTCATAAACACTTAAAATTTTTGATAGAAATGATTATATTTTTTTAATTAATTTTATTGTTTTCAATAAAAACCCATTCAGAAAACTCTATTTTTTCTTAATATGCGTCAGTAAAATCTTCTTAGCATTAACCATTTTTTTAAAGAATGCTAGAATGTTATGTTAGGCACGATTCGATATAAGATTAATCTTTTGTATATTTATCACTATATTTTTCCGGAATTAATATTTCTAATCAATGCTTTTATTAGACATTTAATACAGTCGTGTTCAATTCTTTAAATACACTCTTGTAATCTTTTCTTAACACAAAATTCATCATTCATTCAATTTGTTTTAATTATAGTCTTTGAATAAGAAACTTGATTTTTTTTTATTAATTTTACCTTTCATATGTCTCTAAAACTTTTTTACTTTACATAAATGTTCTATAGCTCATGAAAATATTTTTTAAATTTCTACCCTTATTTTTTATGATATTTTACATCTCTTCTTGTATACAGCTGTTTTTAATATATATTTGCAGGTCTTACCTTTATTTTCCTTACTTCAAAAAATTAAAAAAAAAAAAAAAAATCTTTGAGTTACATTTTATGTTTAGATATTGTACACGGTATGAAGGAAATAAAAAATATCTATATATTTATTCATCACAAACATTTCTATTTCAACTATTCACGGAATTAATGAAAAATAATTTGTTCTTGAATATTAGAAATGTTACAAAAATAACAAACATAAAAAAAAAAAAAAATTATTATTTAGAAAAAAAAAAGAGTTACAGTCTCGATAAATGCAATACGAACTCTCAAATTCTCACAGGTGCACGAATGATTTTTGTCGTGGAAAGGAGATGCGGTACAGGCAGGAGATTTTTTTTGTGTAGATAG